>JANHZU010008359.1:25554-36750 GCA_032468055.1 Acrochordus granulatus
TGTGGTCATGTGGCCGGCATGATTATACACCAAGATGCAGACGCTGTTACCTTCCCACCAATTTAGGCAGGACCTATTTATCTACTTGCATTTTTACATACTTTCAAACTGCTAGATTGTCAGGAGCAAGTAATGGGAGCTCACCCTGTTAAGCGATGGCACTTGAGTCTCAAGCTATCAACCTTCCAGCTGACAAGCCCAGCGTCTTAAGCTGTGTATTTGAATTCAGTCACCAATCAAAATAAGTGCAAACTTAATTCTGCTCCTCCTCAATTCTGAGTAGTACTTGCAAAAAAATTACAGGGAATTCTTAAGCAAAAGCACTACTATTCTTCCAACTCCACTGTTAGAAATAAATTAATTGTACAGTAGTATTAAAATATTCCCTGAAATGGCATCCAATAAGTGTATTTATCCTTTTTAAAAAATAAGAGTATATATAAATTTTGGCCAAATAGCAGCTTAAACCTCCCTTCAGTTTAATCTTAGAAAACTACCATTTTCCCAAGCAGACATTTTAACTTTAATTGGCTGCAGTCATTTTATTTTCTACATCGTGAATATGGTTAAGATTAAAACAGATTTAGACAATGTTCTTCTCATGACTCTTCAGAATCTAGTATTTCTCTCAATAACCCTGAAAGATGAAATGAGAGCCAGTAAAAAATGTTCTTGCTCTCAGTGGCCAGTTCTTCCCAAGTCTTTCACTCTTGCTACATAAGTATCAGCGCTAGCATATATGTCCTATCAATTTCTATAATGTCTCTAGGGAATTATAAATTCTTTTAAATTTCTCTACTTTGATACAGCTTCTGGAAGATGAAATTATGTGAAAGAACAGAAACCAAACCAGTAAACCCTCTTACAATTCACTTATCATTTATAGAAATTTAACAACCTGTAAGTCTTAAGTTGCAATTATTTACATGTAATTTCATCAAAACAAAAAAGTCTTGCCATAAGAAATGTTTTAGTAACTAAAAAGCAATGCAAAGTCCGCACACCAAAATTTTCTGATACAGCAGTAATAAGGTATGCTATTCATGTTGAATAGCTAGTCATCTTCCAGTGGCTAAACATTAACCTTCTGGATCTAGAAACTGTTCAATCATCCAGTGCCCCAAAATAAAATAAAAACAGTAGTAATTAAATCTGCCATAGCTTCAGCCTTATTTTTGGTTCAAAAATACCTGTGTTTATCTCTTGAATAATTTTAGATAAAACTATTTACCTATTGGTAGTATCAAACCGTCAGCTACTATAACAGCAAGTTTCAGTCTGCATTTGAAGAAAAATAACCCTAAGCTTATAAATGTAAATATTCTGTCATATACTCCCATTATCATAATCCATGAGATTATCAGTTACAATGTAACATATTCCCATATTAGATTGCTGAAGAAGTTGCCTTTTATTTCATATCCCAAAGATAATCTTCACAGCAATAAAGTGTCAAGTTATTTCCAATTTTGCTCCTGAATATTTGCCAGCAGGATTAACAGTCTTGAATGCAATACCAGCATCTGGAATGAAATGCAAAGTGGAATGCTCACAGCAAGCTCCAGCATTAAGCTGAAGTTAGCTCTATTTCAGTCTATATCCATTTTTCCAACCTGGGTATCTTCCAAATATATGAGCTTCAACTCAGGATTCCCTAGCTAGAATGATATAATTACAATTATAGCAGCATAGTTGGGTGACATATGTTGAAGACAAGTACATCTTATTTGAACAGGCAGCTCCTAACTTTATTTAATCCAAGATGCATTATCAGTATTTGGAAACAAACTCTACAGAAAAACAATGGCACACCTATAAAGATCTAGAATTTCTTACTAGAAGTTCAGAAACAGCATTTGACAATATCTTATGTGTACCATTGTATCTACAGGAGGAAATAAGTGGTTTTATTGTCAGGACTGTTGTATCTGGTAATGGATGTACCCTGACAAGTTTGAATATATTTTAAGGGTGATAAGGTCATTAAAAGCCAAGCATCTTACTTTGAAAGGGAAGCAGGTAATTTTTTTACACTGTTGATAATCATCTTATTTTACCAAAACTATACACTTTATTTTTTTTAGAAACAATTACCATTTTTAAAAAAACTAGAAATTTTTTACACAATTGTATAAAATCCCATGGACAAAAACTGTATCATATAAGCAAGGAAATAAAACAGAAGGAAACTAGAACTTCATGTATTCTGTAATACATCCCAATGGCACTGATTGTGTTCACACAAAATAGTGAGCTATGATTCTAAATAATCTCGTTTATCATTCAGGAGCAGCACATTGCCCTATGACTCAACCTCAGTTTCATCCTCCATCCAGAGAATTACAGTAACCTGAGCTTACTAAAAAAGCAAAAACCTTTCATATTATGTCAGAAGTAAGATTCATGATTTGTCATACACCTAACAAACCAGAATGCAAAGCAGGCATCCAAATCAACTTGTTTGGGAGTAAAAAGCCAGGAATCTTGAATCTAAATTTAACATTAAGCCTTTTTTTTCTTGATTTCCTTGTTATTGTAGTCGCTATTAGTGGTGGAAGAAACTAAGGACTGATTGGGCAAAATAAAAACTACCTATGAATGATAATCTTTTTTTTTGTAATTCTGGCTTACTATTGTGTGCAAATGTAGCTAGTGAACACTCATATTTTAACATTACAAAAAACTAAGTAAGTGGAATAGTTTCTGATGTAATATGTAGTCTTGGTTGCCTGATATCAGGAGCTACTTTTGAAAAAAAAAATTATACACTCCCCCATTCACATTTTAAGTTCAAATTGTGCTTTACATTTTTAAGTTCTGACATACTAAAGCCCAAAAGCACAGCCGGCTTAAAGTTTTTTATTGCCTTTAGGCAGAAGTATCTCTTTCTCCCAAAAAATGATGCAACATCAACTTTCCATGCACACAGAATGGATGACAACAATTCTAGTTCTTTTTTACTAGGATACGGCTTCTTGTGAAAATAATCTGCAAGAAACCTTTTTTGAACTTCATTTGAGCTTTGTTGGAATGGCTTTGGATTTAACACCAACACATGAAGATCTTCACCTGAAGACTCTCCCTTATTTTCAGTTTTATGATCAGTCTTTTGTCGTTTGGAAGGCACACAATTCACCTCCTTTATTGGAATTTGGGCTGCACCACTATTTATAATCAAGAATGGCTGGTCACCGCTGCTTTGGTCTTCCAAAACAGAAACAGCATAAAGATGATCAGATTGTTTCCTTTTGACTGAAAGAGAAGTATCATCATGCTTCTCGCCATTCGTAAGTGGTAGATCCTGCTTCTCATCAAATTCAAGCTGCAACTTTACAGCTGGTGTGGTATCTCTAGGAGCACTCCGGCAACGAAGCAAATGCACAGCTATAGCTGTTAGAGTCATGTTGCCAGTGTATACACCACAGCAATGAATACATTTAAAAGCAGGAGTCTTCAAAATGGTATGCACGGTTGGCATAATGTGGTGTCGCTCCTTCAAATGGATTTCATAGGCTTCTCTGCTAGTGAAAGTACCATAACAAAAAGGACAAGTGGAAACTTTCTTCTTTTCTCTGCTCATTTCAACACCTTCATGTTGCAGTTTGATATACAAAGGAATAAGTGTCCTTGAATTTACACCAGCAAGTACAACAAGGTGTACTTCTCTTTCACCAAGTTCTTTTGAAGTTATACTGAAGTCAAAATGAGGGAATACTAGATGATCTTCAGAATCACTCATAAGCTGAAACCCTTTATCATCATAATCAGAGTGTAGTTTCTTCTTTCCATTATGTACAGTTCGTGTGTGATCCACAAGGCATTTTAAATCATGGAAAATACTGGTGCAGAAGAGGCACGTTAATCCATGAATGAAAATATGTTTTATAAGCTCTGCCTGAGATAGAAAACATTTACAAGAAAAACATCTTACTGTCTTATCCTTTAACCATCTCAGAAAAGGTGCACAGACTGCAACTTTGTCTATTTCAAGAGTAAGCTCTGTCTTAGATGAGCTACATTTGTGGGCCACTTGCATGTGCACTTGATAGACATTTGATGGGAAAAGCTCACTACAAACAGGGCAAGTCTTCCACTGCTTAGCTTGTTTAAGAACTAAATTTACTGCAGAACTGGTTGGAGGAGTCTTGGTGAGAGAATTTATCGAACGCACTGCAAAAGAAGATGGCACAGTAACAGGATCGCGAGATAGCTGGGTAATTGGGCCAGGTTGCATCAACTGAACAGGTACGTGAGGTGGTGGAACTGTTGCCATCCCACCGCCTGGTGACCCAGGCAAAGTAACAGAAACTGGTGCAAGAGTGTATGTAGGAATTCCATTAACTTGTTTGCCAGTTGGTATTAACTGTCTAAGTACAGGTCCAGCAGTAAGTAAAGTAGCATTCTGAGGCACTCCAGGTCTAACAGACTGATTTACAGGAAGAACTTCTGGTGTAACAGGTTGATTAAATTGTACAATCCCAGGTCCAACAGATGGATTTACAGGAAGAACCCCTGGTGTGACCGGATGATTAAACTGAAGAACTCCAGATGTAATTGTCTGGGGAACTGGAAGAATTCCAGGACCTCTTCCAACAGGCCGATTTATAGCAAGGATCCCAGGTGATGAAGGCCTATTAACTGGAATAGGAATAGACCCTGGCATAATTGGATTGCTGATAGTTCGGACTGACTGATTAACAGGAAGAAGAGTAGGCCTGATAGGTCGAGTGAATGAAATGACTCCTGGAGGAACAGCTCTACTTATGTTTCCTGAAGGTTGATTTAAGCAAAGAACCCCAGGTCTTACGGGCTGTTTTATGGGGAAACGGTGAGAAACAAAAACTGGTTGGGAGACTGTAGGCTGAAGACCAACATTATTCTGACTTCCTGGGCGAGGACCAGGAAAAAGGGTAATATGTAACTGGTCAACAGAATTTGAAGCTGTCATACTATTGGAGCTATTTGAAACACCCAAAGGTGTGACCATGTTATGAACTGTTTTTGTTGACACCATATTTTGATTCTGATTACCTGATGGAAGTGAAAATTGAAGACGGGATGTAGAATTTGATCCTACAGAGGTAGGAATCAGTGGTGAATCAGTTCCAACTGAAGATGGCTTGGGAGCAATATTGATAATTTGCAGTGATTTTGTTTGTCCTGTTTTTTTAGGCTGAACTGAAATTACACGTCCTAGTATATTTTCCAGATCTTTGTGTACTTCAGATGTTAAGACATGATATATTAAAGAATCCCGGCTATTTGCAAAAGCATTACACTTTTTACAGTAATGATCAGTAAAATTATCTTTGCTTTCATCAGGCCTCTCCTCAAAATATGTGCTTATTAGATTTTGAAAATGATTTACCAACACATGTTTTTTTGTATTGTAGTATAGCATGTCAGTAAACTGGCATTTCTGGCATACAAAGTTTACTGCATCATTCCGGAACTGTCTCATACCACCACTCACGTTATAGTTTTGTATTTTTTTTTTGGAATGAAACATTCGGAGGTGTTTTCCTACTATTTTAGAATGTGAAGCAAATGAACATTCTGGGCAAGGAACAACTAATTCTTGATCCATTTCATCATCATGGTAACGGTTCAGGTGATTTTTGAAAGAATTAAGAAATTTTGATGAAAATTTGCACAAGCTGCAGCAATATGGATTTGTTCTATATCTCTGAAAAGAAGGGAAAAAAAGGAATCATTTGTAGAACCCTCAAATAATGTATATATCAATTGGTCAATAAGAAGTACCAAAAAATGCTACAATCTTGTTATATGAACTCTTCTTCAGGAGATCACAATGACCCTATTTATTTTCTCTGTATTAAACAATATTAATATAATAATACAAACAGTACGAGAACCAAGCCAAATGGAATCTAAAACCGCCTTTTCCCTTAGCAATGTCTTTCTGGGGGTCTTTCCTGGGTGGTTTGAAAATGTTTCTCATCATAACCTGCCTCCGTGCTATGAGAGGGGAGAAGAGATGGGCAGGAGGGGGAATGGGCTGGATGGTGCCGTGCAACGAGTGTTTGTGTGTGTGTGTGTGTGTGAGTGACAGGGAAGACAGAGGATCAGTCTTCCTGTGAGAAGAGTCCCAGCTGGCATGAGGGAGATGAGAGGGAGAAGAGGAGGGGGAGGAGGATTGCCTGGAAGGAGAACCTGGAGTCTGAATCTTGCAAGTTCTTTCTCTTGAATGACTTTCACTTAATTTACACTTTTTATGCAGCAAGAGAGAAGAACCATTGGCTCCATTGTGAGATTTCCTGCACAAGCTCATCGCACAGTGCTCATCTTCCACTGTACTACAAAACAATGCCAAATTTCTATTGTGATTTATGATTACAAGAAAATAAAAATACATCAATGGAAATCTTTGGTCTATCAAATTAAGACACAAAATGTAAAGCAGAATATCCAGAAGCTGTTACTGGAACTGTAGAGCACTAAATATGCCAATGCTAATTAAGTGTTCAATATTGCTAATTGCTGAGTTGTCAAAGAAGTTCTTATTAACAGCTGTGGTAACTTGTTCTCAAAATGCTGAAAAAGCAACCAGCAATTTTTGCATACAATTCTGACAATTTAATGAAGAAAAGTACAAAAAGAAATAAACAAAAAATGCAGAATAGTCAATTGTTCTTATACTATTTTCAGAACGTCTTTCCCTGTTATGGAACATTAGCTTTTGAAATTAAAGGATGTCCTATATATAGTATTGAACCAACTTTTCAAATCAAAAGTATTTTTTAAAAAATCCAACAAGGCATGCTCAAGCAACTGAATTCATTTAAGCTTTCAAATGGTAATCAGAATATTACATACCTTTCTTTTAGCCACATTATCCCAATGAGATATATCATTCCATGAAGTACTGGAGAAGTATTTTTCTCCTGGATCAAAACTTTTCAGAGTCTAAGAAAAAACAAGGCATGTAATAGTCCATAACTAAAATAAAATCTTCTTTTATACAGTTACTTTAAAATTAGACTTCCAAAGCCAGGTTTTGACCTCAAACCTTTTTTTTCAAATCCTGCAGCCCAAGGAACCATAATTATAAAAAACAAAGGGTATTATCTTTACTATTTTTAACAAAAACAAACAATTCCACTACAAAAAAAGGGGGGGAAGCAAATCATGACCACAATTACTTGGCATTATTGTCCTGACCATAACTGCTTTTGCTCTTCTAAAGGATTCTCAGGGTCGCTTTTAGCCAGGTAAAAGGTGCCCACCCATTTGAAATCAGTAATCTTATCTGGTAAATGCCAATCCAAGATGAGGACTCTACATTCTCATAATGCTGGAGGTCTTTCTTAGTTAAGCTTTTGGCTCAGCTGCTGAGCAGGAAGAAACAGAATAAAGACATTAACATTGGAAGTGATTGGGTGAGCAGTTCCCTGCTCAAGAAAATTCTTACTTTGCCCTGTTTTTGTCTCTCCCTTTGAAATCAAGATGGCACAGCACTTTACCAGTATTTCTAAATTAAGCAAAGAAATGGCTTTGTATTTCTCCTTGGTGTTCTTTTTCTTCACTCAAAAAATAAAGAAAATAACAATAAGAAAAGGAAGAGAAAATGGGATATTGGCTGGATGCTGATTTATGCATTTTCCCAATATTGATTGCCTCATTAATAGTACTCAACATTTGTGAAGATGGCAAGGGTGAGAATTCTTGTGTGTTGATGCAGAATCCCTTCTGATGGTTTGGGAATGAAGCAGGCAGTTCTGTGCAAGTGATAGTAAATCTCATAGTCACGTTCTCAAAAGTTTAGCAGTGATAATCAACTCAACAATAGTAAATAGTGAAAATTTCTACCATCCAGTATTTAACTGAATTGCATTTATTGGATTTTGAGGCCATCAAATTTGAAAAAGACTCATGAGTAGCTTACAATATTTAAAAAATATAATTTATAAAATAGACAAAACCACATCAATAACATTCAAAAGAGATTTGACAAATGCCATAGCCCCAGCCTTAAGAACAAAACTAGATCTTAAGGGATTTCTAAAACACTTGGGTGTGCTTGGAAGTGATACATAAATTGGGATGTTGTTCCAGATTGCACATGCTTATTCAAAGAGTTTTTATTTTGGTATCAAATATTAATTCAACCGTGCATTCACTTTTTAAAATTGTACATCAATTTTAGAAATCTATGATAAAGTATATTAAACATGGAATGTATTTTCTTTAACTAAAATGCAGTTATTTCAAATGTTACTTCATAGGGTTGCTGTAAGAATTAAATTAGCAAAGGAGAGACACATACAAAATGCTGTGAGCTTATAAAGGAAAATCAAGATATAAATGCAATATAAAAATAACAAATCTCTTCAGAGATTTAAATATAATTATCTGAGATACATTACAATTGATTCAGAGTATTATTTACCTGAAAAGGATTTATTTAAGCCAATCATGATACTGAGGAAGCTTATAAAATGTGTGTGATTTGCCTCGACTTTAAGATATAACTACGTATTTAAGGAGGTAATGCAATGGCATGAGCAGTTAAGATGATGGGCTTGTCGGCTGGAAGGTGGCTTGAGTTCAATAGTTCAAATATGAGCTCCGCTGCATACTGGGGTGAGCCCCATTGTCTGCCTAGCTCCTGCTAACCTAACAGTTCAAAAGAATATAAAAATGTTGTAGATAAATAGGTAACACCTCCAGTAGAAAGGTAACAGCATCAGTGGGTCTTGGTGTATAATCATGCCAGTCACATGATCATGGAAGCATCTTCAGACAAACACTGGCTCTTTGGCTAGGAAACAGAGATGAGCACTGTCCCCTAGACTGGCAGGGGAAATCTTTACCTTTATATATTTTAGGACATTCAATATAATTTTTACATAGGTGTAATGACTATATTCATATATATATTTGTAATATTAGAATATGTTTAAGCCACAGAAAACTATAGAAACTTAAAATAGTATTTATTCATTAATTTAGACATTTGCCTTTCTACTTAGGTGAGTACTATAATCAAGGTAACTAGATAAAATAGATTTAGACTTGAAAGCAGTTTTTAAAAAAGTAGTGCAGGGGTGTAGAGATTGTCATCTGGGAATCTCCTTAAAAAAATCACTTGACCCCATGTGCCTGGCCAATTTCTGCCAGGTCTTCCATCTTCCTTTTCTGGGGAAGGTGATTGTGTGGCAGCTACAAAGGATCCTGAATGAAATAGATTATCTAGACCTATATCAATCTGGGTTCAGTCCTGGTTATGGGACAGAAATGACTTTGGTCGTGCTTGTGGATGACCTCTTGCAAGAGCAGGATGGGGGTAGTGCATCCATCCTAGCTTTACTTGATCTCTCAGTGGCATCTCATCTATACCATCGATTGTGGTATAGATCATGGATAGGATGGCGCTGTCCCAGACAGATCCAATGTAGAACCTGGGGGTCCTCCTAGACTCACAACTCCTGCTCGAGCATCAGGTGGCAGTCATAATGAGGAAAGCCTTTGTACAACTTTGGGTTGTGCACCAGTTATGTCTGTGCTTGGACTGGGAGTCCCTACACTTGGTCACTCACACCCTAGTCATCTCTCAATTTGACTAATGCAATGCGCCATACATGGATTACAGATGGTACAAAGTGCAGCTGTACGGACAGTCCTTGGGGTTCCAAGGATGACCTGCACAAAATCACTGTTGTGTGAGCTGCACTGAATGCCAGTCATTCCAGGTGTAGTTCAAGATGTTGCTTATCACCTTTAATAATAATGGCTTCATGGCATGAGTCCAAGTTACTTAAAGGACCATCTCACCTCAATGGGTTCAACCCACCCCACCTGTGCTGATAGTAAGGGCTTTCTTCAGATCCCATCAACTAGAAAATTTCGACTTATGGGGTCCAGAAGACAGGCTTTTTCTGTCACAGCACTCGCCCTTTGGAACAGCATCCCTTATGAGACGAGACTGGCCCCCACCTCTCTGGCCTTTTGAAAAAGCTTGAAAACTTGGGTTTGTGGATTGGGCTGAAGGTCAGATAGCCATATGTCTTCAAAAAGATGGTTACTTGACTGGCCGGCTCTGTTTTTCCATCGATATTCATCTTGCTTCTTTTAATCTCTAATCTTATTTCTATTTTCATTTTTTATCTTATTATATGATTGTACATTTTCATAGATATTTTAAAATAAGTTACCCAAAGTCTTTTTGTGAGTAGGGCAATGAAGAAATTTAATAAATAAATAAGAAATATAGAGGTGGTCCTCATTTGATCACTACTTGTTAAGTGTTCAAACTTGTAAGAGCACTGTATTAGTGGTATTTATGACCCTTGGAATTCTGGCCATCACAGCATCTCCATGATTGAGATTTTCAATGCTCCCTGCCAGCTTCCAAATAAAATCAATGGAGCAGCCAGCAGGTATCTGAAATCACAGTCAAGTGAGATCCTCGTTTAACAACAGCAACAAAACTGCCATTGCTGAGCAGTGTGGTCACATAACATCATGCTTAATCACTGCATCACAACTGCCATTGTGACATGAGAACTACCTGTATTAATTCGAAGAAAACAGTATTTTACTGAACTTTTTGAAAAAACATTGCCACTTGTGTGAAAAAATTAAAAATATAGAAGTAAAATCAATATATTTTTACTTAACAAGGCTGGAATGTCTTTACAACACTGGAACTAGTGAGCAGTAAAGACAGAATAGCAATACAATTCCCTGGAAGCTTGATTTCCTGTAAGTTTGATCTATGCTTTCAGGTAAGCACAAAACTTTGTAGAGATAATTCTAGATTTGAAGTTTCTGGCAAAAGCTGGCCTGCCTGTTCCTCTCCCTTGCCCTTTCTGATCCACATTGTGCACTACTGAATGTGGTTCTGCTGCTTCTATTCAATTCTCAAGACAAGCAAAAGCCCAAGGAGAAAAAAGACATCCAAAGCAGAGAAACAGATTAAATTTGGTAATTGTTCAAATAATCTTGAATTGTATTTACAAAAAGGAAACCTATCCTCCTTCATGGTCTCTCGTTTCACATGCATTAGAAAATGTAATTAACAAAGAGGCAGATGTCTATGATATCAGGAAATTTAGTCATTCAAAAATACATCTGCTGAAGCCTTAATATCCTTTATAAAAAAATCAAGCAATAAATGAAGTGTTTGGATGCAGAATCTGTTGAGAAAGATAAATAGCAGAATCTAGAGTCTGC
>JANHZU010008359.1:42540-60264 GCA_032468055.1 Acrochordus granulatus
TGTAAACAGCGTAAATTAAGTGAAAGGCATTCAAGAGAGAGAACTCCGGAGACTCCTGATTCAATCTCCAGGAAGTCTCTCCCCCTCCTCTCCTTTGCGCCGGGATATTCTTAAAGCTGCGTGCACGTGCACACAGCAACAAACGGGGGATTTCTGCTTGGGGCAAGGACAAGGACAATTTCTGCTCTCCCTCCTTCATCGCTTCTCTCCTCATAGTATGGAGGGTAGAAGCACTTCCAAGGAGGGATTTCTGTGTGCGTGCATGTGCGCACGCGGCTTAATTCCATCTGGCAGCCTTTCTTAAAGTGGAGTCAATAAATGGAGAGTTACTAAAGATTCCCTTTCTCCATTCCTTTCCAATCAGGCTTATTCATTTGATGGAAAAGATTAATGCAAAGTTAACAGTTCCAGAGCTCTATATAAAGTCTTAGCATTTTTTTGTTTTTTATATTTCAAAAGGAAGAGTAAACATGATCAGAGAGAACAATGCTTCTTTGCCAAACTCTGATCACTTGACCTGCGCAGGAGGAGTAACAGAGGAAGGGAAAGAGATTGCCTCAGCATGAATTCATTCATTTATTAGAAAGATACCAAAAACAACTTAGAGCATCCCAATGCAAATTGCAGCATTTTCAGAGCAGTTTAAGAAGCTATTAACTGCAAGGAAACATCCTTTCTCTCCCTGACTTTGATGAATAAAAGTGCCTATCCAAAATGAAATCCATATTTCAGTCACTATGTAAAGGCAACAATTTTATCCTTCCCATTAAAATATTGCTTTATTTTATGATGAAAGTGTTTTGATATAAACATTAAAATTTAATCATTAAAAGTTAGTGATATAGTTATTGTCCAATTCTAATTTCAATGAAATTATTCATTTTATTCATGGGTATTTTGTACAAATTCATATTATTATTTTGCAGTGTAACAGTACTGCAATGTTTGAAAATCCTACCATATGAAATATAGGGTCCTACTTTTAGTTTTATCAGGAGAAAGATTTATTTTAATACACTTTCCCACATTTTGGATTTTATAAGATTGCTTCACAATAACCACAAAATTTTATTTACACAATCATAAAGGGGTATTCTAATTTTTAAAAGTTTTCTTCTTTACCTTAAGTAACTCTTGACAGCTATCAAGTCCAATATCCACAAGAATACTCTTAACTTTTTTCCGAGATCTTCTTATATTATCAAGATTTTGCACAGGAATTTGAAACATGTCAAACTTTGCCTAAAAAACAAAGACACAAACACAGAGATAAATTTCTCAGTATAGTTTTGTATTTCTCACAGGTGCAATAATAAACTTTAGTGGGAAGCTACATAACATCCAGAACCTTCTAAGTTTTGAGAACTGAAGAATACACAATTCTGACTCAAATGGCTGCTAAAACTCAATTTCTTTCTTGGAAAGAAGCCCTGCTGCTCTATACTTTAAACATAAACAAGGTAAATCGAGAAATGAAAATGTTTTAAAAATGGAACCTATCACAAAAACTAACCTAGAACAGCACTGAGATAGTATATCTGGGGATACGATCTCAGTAATAGAGGTATTTATCTCCATAGTTGTTCTGTATTTCATAGATATCAGATAACATTTCACCCCATGTATAACTCAAGTACAGTGATAAGTGTATCTAATTCAGTGTTATGAAAATCACCAAAATTGGCTTGCTACCGTGGTCAGCCAAAATTAGTATCTCCTTAATGGTGTCAAAGGTGATTCTGTCAATTATTTTTATTACTCAGGATGCTTATGGGAATTAAGCACTGAAACATATACAGAACAGCAGAGAGCTGTGTTATAAATTTTCAGTGAACCATCTGTTTCCCTACAGCGACAAAACAAACATACACAGGAAGAATTAGGGACAGCTTGCAGACAACATCTAGAATTGGTACTGCCTTCATTCCATTCGCTTAGAAACACATGTAAACATGCATTGTGAATCTCTATTGCCTTTTTCTGTCGCCCCAGGCAAATATTTTTTTATTACAGCTGACCAATCTGGGGACACTTGATGGTATTTTATCATCTTTACAGTATATTTTAAAGTGCTTCAATAATTTGAAATTACAGACATGTGAAAAAAGTATGTATAGTACACATTTTTATTTTTTCAACTTTTTTAAACATCCATTTCAACAATGATAGATAAGAGATACAATAGATCAAATCTCATGTATCATTTACATTTTGCAGTCCAATGTGCACATGGTACAAATGTGCATTTTAAATAAGGATAAATGTTAATTTTGGATGTGGAAAAAGTATTCCCCTACATTTATCACTCTTTCAAATGTCTAAACTTAGAATCTGATGTACCAGATCAAGTGCAAATTATATGAACTCATTAGACAGGATCAAAAAGGAACCTGTCTTTTTGAAACATCATATATATAGTTTGATTTGCTCTTTGTTGTTGAAATGTCACCATGCTGAAGCTCAAAAAGTTATCTGATGCCAACAGAAAAGAATAGATGTCTATGAGTGTGGGAAGGGATTTTAAAAGATTGTCAAACAATTGGATATCAATCATTCCATTGTCTGAAATATTATCTACAAGCAGAGAAAACTGCCAATTTGTCCAGGCTAGGCTATTCCAACAAGTTCAGCTCAAGAACAGAAAAGTCTCTAAGCACCACAGAATTTCATCACATTACTTACAGGTAGCTGTTGCCATTATTGATGTCAAAGTGCATGAGTCTACCATTAGAAGAAGCTGCACAAATTAGATCCACATGGGAGGTGTGCTGAGAGGAAACCTTTGCTCTCCAGAAAAAACATCAGGGCAAGACTAAAGTTTGCTCATGAACACCTAGAATTCTGGGCCAATGGGCTCTGGACAGATGAGACAAAGACAGAGTACTCTCGTGACAGTACCATAAGACATGTTTGGTGAAAAGTAAAGATAGCATTTCACCAGAAGAACTTGATACCAACTGTAAAGTGTGATGATGGAAATGTTATGGTTTGGGGCTGCTTTGCTGCATCAGGGCCTAGGCAGCTCATCATCACAGAATCCACTATGAATTCTGCATTATACTACAAGATGCTTGAGGATAATGTAAGACCATGTCAGAAGACTGAAGCTCAACCAAATGTGGACCTTGCAACATAGCAATGACCCTAAATATTCCAGTAAATCCACAAAGGAATGGCCAAGTTGAAGTGTAGATCTAAATCCCTTGGAGATGCTCTGGGGTGAAGTGAAATTGGCTGGGCATGCAAGGAACTCCTCAAACATCACATTGCCAAAACAACTGCATGAAGAAATGGTAAAAAAAAATCTCAATCAGTGTCAGAGACTGGTAAACAGTGATAAGAAATGCCTAATTTAAATTGTTTCTGCCAAAGAAGCAATACTAAGTATTAGATACAAAGGTATACTTAACGTTTTTCAAAGGAAATGGCATATCTGTCAATTTTTGTTGAAATAATTGCAAAATCAATTTTTATAGTTTTATGTCCAATTATATCATCTTTATATACCGTTTGAATGAAAATAAAATATTATGTCCACACACATTAAAAAAATTACATGGGATGCACTTATTTTTGCACGACTATATTTTTTTGTAATGAAATCCTTCTATTTGTTAATATTCTTAAGTACCATTTACTGGCAGGAAGTAAATAAATAAACAAATCCCATTCCACCAGCAAGTTTGAAGTGTGCACAATTTAAATGAAAAGGTTGATTCAAATGTAATGCTCTCCTTACTATTCCCCTTACTTAAATTGCATTTTCTTAGCTTGCCAATCTGCTATTTAAACAGCTGGAGCTTGAAATCTACACAACATAGATCCTTCACATTAGTTTGCTACATTTTCTAATAAGGTTTCTAGAATCCACTTTAATTTATTATAAGAGCATCCAGGTCAAGTTACTCCCACTGTGTTTTAAATAATCCTAGCTTCAAGATGTATCAATAAAAGTAGATGAAAGTTTTCCAAACAAGTAACAACTTTACACCCCTGTCCTACTTCTATAGGTAATAAATGTAACTTCTTATATATTAATAAGGGAAAGAAAGATAGTAGTTAAGGCAGCAGGCTGGAAACCTGAAGATTGAGAGTTTTAATCCCGCTTTAGGCAGGAAAGCCTGCTGGGTGACTCTGGGTCAGTCGCTCTTTCTCAGCCCAGTTCACCTCCCAGGCTGTTGTGGAGGAAATAGGAGGAAAGAGTATTAGGTATGTTCACCACCTTGAGTTATTTATTAAAAAAAATAATACAAGCAGGGTATACATAAATAGAAGTAAAATAAAAATCATTTCAAGTCCATGATAGTTTATCTGGTTTCAACATACTCTTATCATACATGACCAAAACTTTATAAACCATCAAAACAACATTCACCTTTTCCTAAAAAAAGAAAAGGAACAGAACTAAGAAACATTGTTTTTATAGAGGTAGGCAAGCTGCAGGTCTTCAGTTCAATGCAGTTCTTAAACATATTCCCATAGCCCCCAAAGCCATACAAATGATAATGTATTTGTCAAAATTCAACTGTGTCATTTCATTTTTACATAAATAAGACACTAAAATGTTGTCCAAGGCCTAGAATAAATGTAATATATTTAAGAAAAGGGGCAGGCAGAACATAGTACCCATCTAAAACAAATCTCCTCCCTAGAAAATCCCTTGGGCATGAATCAGCTCCACCTACTCTATGTCACTCTTAAATTTCTAAGACCTCCTTCTTTAAGTTACAGGCTGCCTATAACCACAGTTCTTGGTTTACAGCATTGGTGAAGTCCTAAGTGAAATACCAACAGAATAAAATAATTTCAATTTATTATAACTACATAAGGAACGCCAAATTCAGAGATAATCTCATATTTTGTTTTAGTTACAGTTCCAAAAACTGAACGTATAAGCAGTTTTGACTTTAGTCCTCCAGCAGAAAGAACTAAAAAGATCAGTTTCTAGTCTCTCTTACAATACCATCCTGCATTTTTTCCTCAAAATTTAAAATTAACTAAACTATCAACTCTGGATAGAAACACAAATGCATTTATAACTCTGTGAACTGTCAGTTACAGATTTATGAGTCAGACACATCCTAAGTCATTATCTTTGGTTTATCCCAATACTTTTTAGCCATCCCAGAAAAGGTTCTCAAACTCCTTCAGCTTCTCAGGCCTTTCTGCCGCAATCACTGTCATACTTCCTTGCTCAAAATTTCCTCGTTTTGAAACTCTTAATAGAAATAAGGATCCAATTTTCCCATCTCTGAATTTAAAACCTTATGGCATTTGAATTAAACCCAAGAGAGTTAAAACCCTAATGTTATACACAAGGGCAACATTAAAATGTTTTTAACAGAATCACTTACCACTATATTAAGCCTGTCTTGCAGAGCCACCTCTGAAATGGGAACAGTTCCCACCTCACTTTTTCCTCCTCTGCACTTCTGTTTGTCTGGCTTTTCTTGAAGATCTTGAAATCTTTATGATCAACATTCTTGATCTACCCTGACATCACAGTTAGACTTTATTATCAATTTGATGTGTTCAAATTGTCTGAATGGCTTAAATGTTAAAATACAAAATTAATTACTTACAATCTTCCCCAGCGAGCTGCCCTCCATGTATGTTGGACTACAACACACATCCTCCCCAGTCATCTCAATCATGTTTTTCTCCCATAATGGAGGCTGTACAGGCTGGGAGACTTATTTGTGTGGAAGTCAGTTAGATCTTGCAAGTTTACAAAATACAAAAATACATTATATTTTGACTGCCATGAATCCAGTAGTGAAGAATACTGGTTCCGAACTCCAAAATTTGTAATAATTTCTGTATAAATTTACACCGAAATGCAGCTATGTGATTCTGTTTATGCATGGAAATATAAAGATGATATGCAGCAGTAGGTTACCAAAAACCTGTCATTATTTTATATCAAATCCTAATCCCCGTTGATCATGTTTCCATACAATTCTATGTTCGCACACACATAGATACATTCACACTAATTCTGGGATCTGGTGGCCAATTACAAAGAAGCAACCAGCACTTGAACAGGTTATTTTATTCTATCCCTGGAGCAGAAAACTACCGAAGCTCGTTCTTATTTGCCCTTTCCAGGCAAAAATGCGGCAAAAAAGTTTTCCCTTCCCACACCGGGAGCTCCGTGCCAACTATCAGGAGAGTTTACGGGCGCCCCGAGATCGCTTAAGTGACACAGAAGCAATACGGGCAGCGCGCGAGAAAAAAAGAATCCGAATAATTCGGGCCGACGCCGGCGCCCCGGGGAACCAAGCGCCTCCGGGCCGGACTCGGACTTGCAGGAAATGTTCCCGCTTAGCGCCGAACACCACGAGATTCCGCGCCTCGGGGCGGGGACGGACGCGGAGTCACCTCCCGTCCGTCGCCTCAGGCTGCACTTACCTGTCCCGGCTGCAGGGAGCGCCCGCTGCCTGCTCGGTCGCTCCTCGGCCGCGACTCCCCGAGGCGGGCGGACGCGTTGCAGCCTTGCTCGCCGCCGCCGCTCCTCCTCCCGCTGCTGCCTGGCGGACCGGTGGCTCGGACCCTCGGCCGGCAGCCGCCCCGCTCGCCCGCCCGGCTCCTCCTCCCGGTCTCGCCCTGCAGCGCGCGCTCAACACCTCAGCAATACGGGCACCGGCGGCGGAGCAGCATCACTGCGTTGGCGGCGCCCAGCCGGCCGTGCACCACCGGACCCGGCTTCCCGCACCACCACTAAGCCCCCGCTCCCATCTACCCTCCTCCAGCTGCTCCTCCCTCCTTCCAGAACCAGAAAGGGAAAATGGCGCTCGATTTGTCCCAGGAAGTGACGTTTCCTCTCATTTGCATATCGGTCAGTGGACCAATAAGGAGACGCTTGTTCCACGCCTCCCATTGGTTAAGTCCATCAGCATCCACACTGGAAGAAAGATGGTGTTGAAAGGGTGGCTTTGGGGGATCGCTCAGAAGTCCTTCAGAGACTCCCCCAGTTGCTCACCTGTCACCTCAACTTCACCTCTCTTCGCTTGGCACTTTTTCAACAAGAAAAAGTAAGAACAAGCACGTGATTTCGTGTTGTGACGTCATCGTTGAGGGTGTGGCGCGATGACGTCATCCCGTGTGGTTCTTCCCCGTGGTCAGGCAGCAGTAACCTTGCTTATGTCCATAGAACGTGATGGAAGCCTTGTTTTCCTCCGTGTGATCTTGGCAGCCCCTTCATGCCCAACAGCCAATGAAATGCTTCCATGTGAGGAAGCTGTGATTTCCTTAGGAGAAAGAAACCAGCAGACCCTGTTTCCCAAAGGGGCCCATTCTACAATAACTCACATTGGTCTGAAAAGGTGATCAAACAAGGACCTCCTCCTCAATTCAGACTATGCAATCCTTTGAGTTTCCCTAAAAGAGCAAGACAAAAACCATCATGATTTCATGTTAAATTTACTCAAGATTATTTCAAACCGTATTGAAAAGTTAATGACAAGTTTTATGTTCTTCCATATGATGGACGATGAAAGTGGAGAAGAATACCATCCCAAATTATTTTCATGGAGAACCTGCAGATAACAGATACCAATACAGATATTTTTAGTGGCCAAGCATGGTTATACACGCAAGGAATTTGACTTGGTACAGCGGCTTTCAGTATATTTGCAAGACAAATCTAAGTTGTGTATGAATGAATCTAAGTTGTGTATCTTGCTCAATGATTGCATTTGCATGATTTTTCTCTTGGATTTTTCAGGTCTACCCAAAGAACAATAAGTAAAAAAATCCAAATTGTGTAATATGAAATTCCATTTTCCATTTGACCTCAAACCATTGTTTCTATTGTTTAACATAAAACAATTTTACAAAACTAATTATAGTTAGTTTGTATTTATTGGTTTCATTTAATTACAGCCACCCATTCCAAAAGACCCATCTTTTCAAAGTATACTTTTTAAGATATTCAGAATATAAAACCCAGTATACCTGGGTACAGTATTACAGAGAATATTATTATTTCCCATCCAACCTTTAATTAATAGTGTTTTCATAGGTGCAGGATTAGTCCATATGGATGGAGCCCCATACTTTAAAGAAAATGTTCCAAACAAATTATATTTGGATTGTGAGATGGAACTTTAAATAAGGTGTAGACCTCTGAAGATGATTCAGAAATGAAAAAGAAGATTTTTCAAGGAGCTTAGGATCAAGCTACATGATCATTGCTAGTAAAGGCTTTGTTGACTTGGTTGATTATTTTTATGTTTTAGACCTTTTGGCTGTCTCCATTATCATTGTTCAAGATATCGGAAAAGTTGGGTCAAAAATAGGTGTAAAATTCTGTAGTAGCTTTCTTACCTTGACAGGATAAAACATCACTGAGAAGATATTCTTTCTGGAATAATCCTTCAGAGACCACACATACTTAACTATTCTGCACTCTTTGATTTTTATCAACTGTATAAAACACTAGTGATTTAGAAGGGATTATCATCAGAATCCTGATGGCACTGCCATCTGTAAGGATGGTTTGCCTGTCTTGATTGCTATTTCCCTAAAATAAGATATTAATTGTTTGAGAGTACTCCTAGATCCATCTCTGTCTTTGGAAACTTAATTATTCTCTGTGGCATGAAGCACTTGGAGGAGCTTAAGATAGCGATCCAACCACAGCTTTATATGGATAGGCTCCCCTCAATAATCCCTGCCCTTATTAATCTTATCTACAGCAGTATGTCATATTGCACATAGGCTATCTAAATAGTCTAGAAATGCGGTAATGAGTTTTAGTCCCACCTTAGCCATAAAAGCCAGCTGGGTGATCTTGGGCCAGTCATTTTGTCTCAGGCCAACTCATCAAACATGATATAAGGAAAATAGGAGAAGGAAGGTATATTAAATACTTTCAACATCTTGCGTTATTTGTAAAAATAATAAAGGTGGAATATAATAAATACTACCTGGATATTATGATTATATTATTTCAGTATCACACTACCTTCCCTGGACCCTATTTTGTTTCCAGTCTTAATTTCAGATGCTATTTTTAATTACAAAACTCTTCATAGCTTGGACAATAGCTACAGGAGCACCTCTTCCCCAATAATCTAACCCAAACTTCATCATCAGTGAAGTGGTCTTGCTCCAGTTACCTTCCCATGTAAGATTTAAAAAGATTCTTGCCGGAAATAGGCCTTCTCAGTGATGACCCTCAGCTCAGAATGCCCTCCCTAGGTGAGCACATCTGATCTATGTGCCAAATTTACTAAAGTTTTTGGCATGAAAAACATGTTTCTTTTCTCTGTCTTTTAATATGTCAATATATTACTATTTTAAAATTACCTCTAAAACTGCAATGGGGCATTTTAGTTAATACTTTTTGCTGTTTTATTATTATAACCAATTTAACTGTGTTTTTACTGAAAAAATATGGTTTTGATATTTTGTGAATCATCCTAGAAAAGTTATGTTTTAATATAAAAATGCATAAATATGATTCTAAAAATAATTATTCTCTTTTTACAACTGAACATTCCCCTTGTTTTTTCCCCATCCCAATTCCCACATATCGAGAAGCTCCAACTTTCCAGAGCAGATTTGGGAAGACAGCAGAGGGGAAGAAGAATTTATCAATTGTGCTTATACCATTATTAAACATAAATGAGTATACTGGAATGCTTAGGTTATTCACTTCATTTAGTTCTATGCATAAAACTGAATTGTCTTGAAATCTGTATTATTACTAACATTTTGATTCATTGATAATGTCTTATCAGCTCAATGTCAACTCTTTAATGATCACATAATTTTTTTCCAGATCATCCTCCACAATCTAGCTCTAAGATTACTTAATCTTTATTTACCTTCAATAAAGGTAAATAGTAATAGTGCTCAATATACTTTAGATGAGGTGAACATAAGCTGTTGATAAGTAAACCTTACGAACCTTCTAATTGGAGACTAAGGCCAAAATAGGAATAGTATTATTTGTAATGGACTGTGAGAATTACCTTGGGAGACAGGAGGAAGAACCATAGCCTAGACAAAGGTCTGATAAATGAGCCCAAAGAAAAGATGAGGATGGACAAAGTTTCTCAGAAGGGACCCTCCCTAGTTTTCTGGAAAGTAAAAGTGAGGAAGGAGAGAAGTATTTTCAGATTTTCAAAAGTCTGTTATTGTACCTTACAATAGAGGTTGTCCTTGTTTAACATTTGCCTCATTTGAAGTGTTCAGGAATGGCAGGGAAGAAGTAACTTTACAGCCATTCCTTACATATACGACCTTCATAGTTTTGTAAAGCAAAGGAAAGCTGAAATAACATCATAAGCAGAGTTGCAGTTTCACTCAGCAAACATTTTGCTTAAAAACCATGTTGCCAGTTCAAATTATGATCACTACATAAGGACTATCTGTAAAGGTAGAGTTACTACTAATGGTTTGTGCTTCTTGTCTGAGTTCCTCAAAAGGCTGACAATTAGATACTTCATTTGTTAAGATTGCAGCAACTGTAAGGTGATGTTTTTATTATTCTCAGTTCTCTGTATCCTTGCAGGATCCTCTCCCTAGGGTTCCAACGTACATTTATTATTGGTCCAGAGGTTGGGGTTGCAGTAGTGGAAAAAAGCCTAAAACATGTCAAAATAAGTTAAATAGTATCTCAAAGTAAGAAATGTTTAAAAACATCTTCCTCAGGTTTGATCTAAACAGGAGCAGTTGGTTGTCTGTACTTTTTTTTTCTTCCATTTGTAGCAAACAATCAGGGGGAGGGAGAGTCTCCCTTTACTAAGTAACAGCCACTGATAGTGCAGTCTACTCAGTAGTCCAGTAAGAATGTTTTTTATCCATTGAAAGCAATGGCAGATAGGAACATACATCTTGGCAAGATACTTTCTAAGGGGCAAGCATATCATTTGAAGAAAAAATAGCAACTACCGAAGTAGAGATGCAGGATGGGGGACACTGTTCATGAAAGAGTCTCAGCTTGGAGTTAGGTCAGGGAAACATGGAGCATGAAGACAGATGCCAGCAACAGGTGGGTGTACTTACGAGGTCTCCTCTCTTTCTTACTGCTCACAGCTGAAGCTTTTCTGGAGAGATTGTGGTCACCTGGACACTTACTTGCAAGGCATATATTTTTGAAAGTGCAGGACCTATCCTGCCCTTTAGCTTGGTACCCAAGTTAGTAGAAAGACTTTGCAAGTACAGCCCAAGGGGCCAATCCACCCACCTCTTGTGAAAAAGAAAACAGATATGGAAACTGCAGTAAGATTTAAGAAAAAAAACCTTCACCATTTCCCTATCACCTTTACCTTTCTTCTTTCAACACAAGTCCAACATACTTCCCTGAGCACCAAGTATCACACACCCATCATCCTTTCCCCAGGCTGTTGACTTATGCTCCCTCTTCTCCCATTTTTCTTCTCAAAGGCACATCTTATTTTCCTGCTAGCCTTCCAATTTTGCAACTGTCTCTTTAAGCCAAAAGATTCTGCTAAAAGAGATAAACTGCTGCTAAACTAAGAGATCTCTGGGTGCAAAGGTGTATGCACTCACTTAGCAGCAAGGGATTACTTTTCTTCCCTTGAAATATATTGAGGCCACAAAGGGGCTTAAGTATCAGATTCTGAGCATGGCAGATCATAGTCAATTCCCTGTTCAGAAGAGACCTTGGCCAAATTATATGGAGGACTTTTGACAGTGTTACAGTCAATTCTGAATTACAGAGACAAATTCCATCTGAAAGTTGTGCCCAGCAATACCAGTAGTCCAGGTCTAGGTATCATATCCTAAAGAAAAAATCTCCAAAGTTTCAGCTGACAAAAGTTCCCCTTTCTGACTAAATTTGACTGCCACACATATCTAAGAATCATTGCCAGTTTCTATTAAAACTGGCTTGTTTCTGAGACATTTCAGTTTGAATCAGGAGCTTCCCAGCATTCCAAGCCTGCACTATTTTTTTAGCAGAGTTCTGTCTGGGACCTTACTCCTCCTGGACCCATTTTTCCTAACATGGTATTGGCAACCAGTTCCCAGTGTTACACACAGGATGCTCTAAACACAGGATGTTCTAATCATGTTCCAAGACACAGCTCTCACCTGTAGAATTGTGATATCATAGTCATCTCTGTATCTTGCTGGAAGATTCACCCCCCTCCTTGACAATTTTAAGGGTAAAAATCATTTAAAGTCTGAAACAACATGGACTAAACTCCAACTTCTTGACAGTCTAAACTCACCCAGAAGTTCAACAAGCAGATGCTGAGTTGGGAGAAAGTCTTAATTGTGAGCAGGCAGCTGTTGGGTGATCCCCAGGGTGCCCTTTGGCAAGCAAGAACTCCTGACTGGCTTGCCAAAATTGTTGGCCAACCCTCTGTAAGGAGTGCAACACCTTTTTATGGTCATGTATAAATAACTAGATTGCACATATTTAATTCTAAAATTATCGAGTTAAACTTTCCTAATACAGTACGGTTTAACCTGATTTCTCATTTTCTAATTGTTACACCTTATTGTTACTAGAAGCAAAATGGTTTTTCCCATTCTTTTATCTGCTATATGACCCTCTGCTTCTCTATAATGGTGAAACATTAACTTCCCTTCTAAAATGGCATTAGTTCAACTTTCTAATAACTATATTCTAATAAAGGCACAATCTTTTTCTAAAGTTACATAAATGTAACATGATCAGGGAGGCCAGTATTAAGAGGGAGAGTTTAAAGGGAAAGGGCCAATTAATATCTCCTTCAGTTACAATTAAGCAGATGACAGAAATAGGAAAGGTTGAATGATGTGATGAGATTAAGTTACATGCTTAGAATAGTTTGTTTTTTGAAACATACTTGAACTTACAAATTTCAAATAAAAAAATGTGGGGTTTTTTTTTGGAATTTTCCAAACTAGCTTTGTCAACTATAGGGTATTTTGTTCTGCCTTTTTAAATTGGGAGTTTTTTTGGTCTACTAATCCCCAGCAACACTTTTCACTATTAAACCAAGAGATTCAAAGTTTTTTTGGGGGGGACATCTTTGTACTGAAGTCATTCAAAGGAGGTCAACACCTATAGCTTCAATTTACTTTGTTTTTCAGGTACACAGGTGTTTCATATACCTACATAACAGGAGAATCTACAAATTGCACAGGTAAGAAAGTTTACTTGGAAGAATTGACCTTTGGACAATCAGATATCCAAGTTATATTCCTGTAACACCATATATCATTCACAATTGGGGAGGCTCTCACCATTTCTTCCACAGTCCATGTATTTGACCAAAGTAAAAATAGTTCTAAATTTAGAGCACTATTGTAAGATGGAGGATTTGGGCCAATTAGCATCCCACTTGCATATACTTGTTCAATGGCAGGTATATAAATACTGCCACTTCATATGCTAGTTGAATGTGGGACTGGCCAGCATATATGCAAGAAGCAGGAGAATATCTACTGAAATTAATATTGCTCATCAGGTGTGAAAGACCAGCTCCACAATTAAAGATTCCAATTAACTGATTGCTAAAGGCAGTACATAAGAACCTTCTCAAATAATGTTCAGTGCCTTATTGGCACTAGTTAAGATTCAACGGCAATTGGGGGGTTGAACTTAGTGCATTTGTGGCTCCATCGTGGCTCTACATTAACTTCTCTTTTCATCCCTCCCTCTGGCTCTGCCATCTCTATTCCTACAGCTCTGTGCTCAACCCATGAACTGTAGTTTTCACTTGGGCTGTTGGGCTGTTTTTTATTGGCTGAGGTGGTGTTGTACAAAATCCCATGAAGAGTTTTTATGTATGCCTTTGTATTTATTAGGTGCAATTTTATCTCAAATATTGTAATTTATCCTTCCATCCAACATTGTCAAAAGCTTTCTAGTTTTCATCCTGTAGAATAATTTTGGAATTGCCCCATCTCATTGCCTGATTATATAACAGACGTCAAAGAAAATTGTTTATCTTTTTCTTGGAATCTACAAGTTTCCTTGAAATCATGAACTAGCAAGATATAAGAGGCCTACCATTAGGATTCGTATCAATTCTGAAAAAATGTCATGGTAAATGAAAAAAAATTATTTTGATGCCTTCAAGTCAACAGTCCTGAAAAAAAACTATAAAAACATGCTTTCCCCTTTTCTAAGTAAAGGGTGAAGCAATGAAGCAGAGAGTTGTGCTTTGACCTCTGCGAGCATTTTGACATGCTACATGGCTCTTTTTAAATCTGATTTCAGAGACGTGCATTGGACCTCAGTTGCTCCAATATATTTAGGTGGTAAACACTTCACCTCTTTTAATAAATCTAAAATACAAAATTCCACTTAGTCTTGAGCAATCTCCTTTCAAAGGAAACCAACTGTGGGGGAAACAAGGCCTGATCCATGTGTGAAGAGGGGGAGAAGCCAAGGATCAAATGAAGGAGGGGCGACCCCTGTGAGCACCATCAGATTAAATGCCAAAGTCAGAAGTTTAGATGGTCAGAAGGAGAAATTTTTGTAATCTTGAAATATCCATTAAAGCTGCAGAATAGAGATTACTTTTGTTTGGCTCATTTCCTTTCAAGGGCAACATTAATTTCTCCTTCTCAAAAAAAAAAGAAAGTAAGAGTTATTTTTTTCTTTTGCTGAGAAGCTTACAGAAATTTAGGCATGGCTTATGACCCTCAACAAACAGGATCAGTGGCTGACCAGATGGTGATAGAAGCAGTTCTATGCAGACAGGATGGAGTGAAGAGCAAGGCTCACAATTTGTTTGCTACAGTGCTACAATTTGTGCAGCAAACACAGGATGATCCAGGGCCATCAGCTCAACCTACTCCAATTGTTCCAGTTCCTATGCTGGGCCAAGGTTGCAGACATGGATGTTTAACAGAGAGGTTTACTGTAGAAGTAGATGAGGACATTTATTGCTCAATATGAATTATTTATGGGCGCCCACCCTGGGGAATTTCCGATTGAGCAAGACTTTCTTTCAAGCCTACAAACAGCATCAGCTGCACAGTGGCCCCTGCCTACATAGAAAATAATGACCCCATCATGGATGATTATCAGAACTTTATTTATTTATTTATTTATTCAATTTATATGTCACCAAAATCAGAAGACTCTCAGCGGCTTACAATACAACTTTATGGGCAGCTTCAGAAGCAATTTTGGGGATTCCATAAGGGAAGTCACAGCTACTCACTGCATGCATCAGCTGAGCCAGGGCAATAGGAGGGTCAGAGCTTACAAACTGATTGCTGTTGACCTTAGTTGGAATGAGCCAGCATTAATTGCACAGTTTAGGCAGGGGTTGAATGACCAGACTGGAGCTGAACTCATCAGGCAGGGGGTCCCTAGGCTCTGCATAGTCATTGATTCATGCCTAGAAGAGATACAGAGCACTTTTGTCTGAAGAAAGCTCCAAGTACTTTTGCCTAGCCATGCTAATTTCCCTCATCTAATACCTGCAGCAGCTGAAAATGGAGGAGAGGTGCTTAAGCAGATTGAGGCTCTCAGAAATGCTTCAGCAGCAAGTGAGAGAAAGAGACATAAAGATTTACTGCTTTGTTTTCATTGCAGTGTCTCAGGGCATATGAGAAGTTGCCTAGCAAGAGTCTACAAGAGAGAGGTCGCAGCCCACAGAAGTGAGGTTGGAGGTAGATGCCAAGCTCTGGGTACAACCAGGGAAACAACCACAGCCTCCCTTCCCAGAGCTCACAGGATGTGCTTCCCAGACAGTAAGTAGAGCTCTGCATTTGGTGAAGCAAGGGACCTGTTAACAATTCCTATAACAATGATCATTCCCCACAGAAGTGAGGAAGAGTGAGGGTTCTAGTAGATTTGGGAATAACTGCAAACTTCATAGATACCTGCACAGTCAAAGCCCTCCAAATACCTTCAGTCCCTTTATCCAGTATAGACAACTGATAGTCAGCCTTTGAAGGCAGGTCAAATTATACATTCTTCAGGTCCTTTGCAAGAGTCGTAGCTCAGCAGCAACAAGTGTTAAGTTTTTATGTCACAGAAAACCTCCATTTCCCTATCATTCTGGGAGCAGAATGGCTGAAGCAGCATAACCCTATAATAGACTGAGAGGCAGGCAGCTTGTATTTCCCTCTTCAGAGCAACCTGTTGCAAGGAGCCAATCCACAGAGCCAGGTTCAGTAACCCCTTCAGGGCCTCAGGGAGGCAACTTCCCAGCTACCAGAGAAATATGCAGACTTCACAGACTTTTTTCCCAGCAGGAGGCTCCAACTCTTCCCCCCCACTGAAACATTGGCTGTACAATAGATTTACTTCCAGGGGCAAAGATTCTTGCCAAAAGACAGTACCTCATGTCTGCCAAAGAGTTGTTTTAAAACAGTATCTGGACTTAAATTTGCAAAAGGTCTTTCTCCAGTCCCCAGGTTTAGCTCCCACATTTTTTGTTCCCAAAAAACAGGATGCAGGCTCTTTAAATCCAGTGGCTGACCCCACACCTGAGTGGTTCATGATTATAAGGCCCTCACCTCAGTGAGTGAGAAACCATTATCCACTGCTTCTTATATCAGACTTGTTGGAGAGGTTGCAGAAGGCATGCCTTTTTACCAAGTTAGACTTTTGCAATGCTTACATCAGGATCAAGGAGGGCCATGAGTATTTGCAGCTTTTGACATGAGATTTGAGACATTCAAGGTACAACGTAATCCCTTTCGACCTCACTAGCATGGAGGCAGTATTTTCTAGGTTTATGAACCAGGTTTTTGCTGATTTACTTGACAAGTTTGTGGTGATTTACCTGGATGACATTTTGGTCTACTCTGGAGACAAGGTTCAACATGACCATCATGCGTGGGAGATCTTGATTAGACTAAGAGACAATCACCTTTTTGCTAAATTAGAAAAGTGTGCTTTGACCTCAAGCAATTAGATTACTTGGGATACCATATTTGCACAGAGAACATCTAAATGGACCCCCACAAGGTGCACGCAGTACTAGAATGGCAAGCTCCCAAGAACACCAAGTAGGGGCAAAGTTTCTTAGTCTTTGCCAACTACTACAGAAAGCTTACTTATGTTTTGTCCAGAAAGTGAAGCCTCTCATACAGCTCTTGAAAAAAGGGGCCAGGTTTATCTGGGCAGATGCACATCAAGTAGCATTTACAGAGCTAAAACAGCTTTTTGCATGCTTTCTGTAACACCCAGACCCATCAAGGAGATTTATAGTCCAAACAGATGCATTGGATGTAGCAATTGGATCTGTTCTTTCACAAGATGCACCAGAAGGTGGGTCAGGTTTACTCTCTTGTGCCTTCTTTTCCAGAACTTTAACAGTGCCAGAGAGAAATTACAATGTGTTCAACAAGGAACTCTTAGCAGTTAAAACAGCCTTTCAAAATTGGCAACATTTCCTAGAAGGAACACACTAGCTCGTAGAAGTTCACACAGATTATAAGAATCTACAGATGTTGCAGGCACTAAACCACTCTCTCCCAGGCAAGTGAGATGGAGCCAATTTTTCTCATGTTATGATTTCTACATTATGTTTCAGGAGCAAAGGAATTTAATGCCAGATGTGCTTTCTGGAAAGCCAGAATTCAAGCCCCATAGCTGAAACCATTTTACGAACTCACAATTTCAGGCAAGTATCGTAGCCACCACCTGAGGAAATATTAGGAACAACTCAGCCACATCAAGACATCTTCACCAAGATCAAAGCGCAGCAGCAGTCAGACCTTTTCATGTGGGCCTGGATGACGTTCAGGGGGCCCTGTCAGGTACCATATATCCATTTTCAATGGAGGGAG
>JANHZU010008359.1:188765-199375 GCA_032468055.1 Acrochordus granulatus
TCTCTAATCAGCTATATCTGTCATCATTCTATTATCTTTGATTAATAATGTCTATCTTCATTGCTGTAGGGCAATGTCTATATAAACAGAAATGTGGGATTAAAATTAATATCTATATAAACAGACAGAAAGAAAAGACCTGTTGGGGCTTGCAATAGCCAAACTACGTAATAGTGTAACAGGGCAAAATAGCATGACAATACTGTATGAACAGAACTGAAAGGATTTGCAAATTGGATTTATTTTTTGCTGTTATGAAGATTCTGGATTCTGCTCTTTTAGTGACTCAGACCTAGCTGTAGTTGTTTTGTTTTAAAGATATATTATTCAGCTTGGGTTATTATAGAATTCTTACTTACTTATGATGTAAGTAAGAAGGGTATATGAAGAGGCTTATAGTTGACAAAATCCTATAATTAGTCTTCCTCCATTCCTGCTACAACATTGATTCAAGCACCAAAGGAGCAGATTATCTGGAAAAATTCCAAGACGTGATACCTGGCACAAAAGAATAATTCCTGCATATTTCATCCTAAGTCTGTACTACTGCAATATGTTCTACATGAAGCTGCTCTTGAAGAGCACCCAACAACTTCAATTAGTCCATAATGCCGCTCATTGCCTGGCTCTTGCACTTATTAAGATATTATAATATTCTGCACTGGCTTCCAATTAATTTCTAAGTGCAACTTAAGATGCTGTTTATTACGCTAAAAGCTGAAAATGGCTTGGCACTGAAATGTCTCCAGAATTGTCTTCTATATTCAGAATCTTATTTATCTCAAGATAAACTGTTGGTGGTCTTCTATTTCCACAAGAGATACTACAGAACTTGAAGGTGCTGCTTTTCTGTGGCAGGGCCTACGCTTTTGAATAGCCTCATGCTTGAACTGAAACCATCCTCCTGGGTTTAATCTTCCAGGAACAAATGAAAATAGAGCTGTTCTGGAAGACCTATGATGATGATGATGCATGTCGCTTAGGGTGGATGAGTTGGGGGTGTTATGATTTTATATTTATATAATGTAACATTTCTACTGTGGAGATTTTATGTTTCATTACTGTAAACCAGCAAGCATTTTGTGATTGGGGTTAGTATTAAATCTAATAAGTAAACATAGTTTTAAGACGAGCTATTTAATGCACGATAGAGCTGGACATAATACTATCTCTGAATCACAGTAAGAATTAAATTAGAATCAACATGCTTTCTGAGAGGACTCCTATCCCATAATAATTTTATATTACATGAAATTATTTACTTTATTTAGAAAATATATAAACCTCCTCAATACTTAGGTACCAGAAAAGTAATTTTTGTAATATTTTTAATATACTGAATATAAATAGTTTGATTAAGAGGCATTAGCAAGACATCCTTGCATCAAATGCACCTCTGCTTTGTAAGTTTCATGCAAAATTTTCTATGAAGTTTCAAGCCCATGACTTATGAATTTTTTTTAAAATAAAAAATGGAAATATTCTTTTCAGAAGATAATTTACAAACACAAAAATATAAACTTTCAGTTCCTGCAATAATTTTAACATATTTTAAAGGTTGGTAAATCCTTCAATGAGGGACTTTAAAAAAATACCTACAGCTATGGGAATTCCTGGTATGCTCCTAAGATTTCACCAATTCAGCCTTGGTTTGCTGTTTTGACCAGTCTAAGATAGACTAGGTGAGGTCACGTGCTTTAAGTCAAGAGCATTTATAGGTTGATTTTACCTTTTCTCTTCACTCAATGTTACAGCTTGTTCATGTGATCATTTTGCATTCTTACTCTTGAGCATCTATTAGCAATAGGGAAAAGGCAGAAGAAGAAGCCATAAAGATAGATAAGGGCAGAGAAAGAATAATGCTGGGAGGGAGAGCCATTATCCATCTCAAAAATGTTAAAAGCAAATATACATGACAAAAATGACACAATGGAGATCACACAACTTTTTAGAAAGAGCAGGAAAAAAATCTCTCTTTGGTGTTCAGAACTGGGACTATCTCTTCATAATCACACATTATAAAGCAGCACAACCTCGGTTAGTCTATTTTTATTTTACAGTATATATTCTATGGCTCTCTCATAAGTAGATTTGAATTTAGGAAGATATGTACCTTAATTTTAACAAATATGACCTTTCTTCATAAGCATACAAATCTGAGAAGTGTGTGAAAACATATGAATCTATATTAAGAAAGAAAGTGTGTAGAAGCACACAAATATTGGCAAATATTATTTGTTGTATTAGATGTTAAGGACCAGTGAGCAAAATACATGCATCCAAAATGTTACCAGCCAGAGCTTAGATATTTATTAATAATATTGAATATATTTCAATAGTATCCAATTTCTTATATAAAACCATTTTTTCAGAAAACATGTTTTTCTGTCCCATTACATTTAATGCTGTCCAAAATATGTTGAACTACCCAACATTTTTCATTGGAATCTATAACATAAAGACTAGATATTTTAACACCCTCTTAAACCACTCTCCACACATCAGTGAGTCCTAAGCAGCAATGATCCACAAAGCACAGAACACACACCAAAAGCCATCAGCAAATAATTAGAGCACCTGGCTAACCCTGTTTGGTTCAAAAGCTACACAGGGATGGGCTCACCTTCTACTTGCAGAGGAGACCATCAGGAAAAGCCACTGGAAAAAGACAGTGGCAAACCATTTCTATAATGTCACCACAAGAGCAACATGATTGTTTCCTTAATGTCATCTGATCCCAATAAAAGGACATCTTTATCTCTCTGAGATTTTAGCTGATTTATAATGATTATAAGATTATAGATTAATTATAATAATTATGAGATTATATATTTATTATTATAAGTTTGAAATAGATTTTATGTCATCTTGCTATTCTCCATTATTTTTATTCCCCTCCAACATGATTGAGACATGTTTCCTATCAGCAGATTTTTGTGAAGCCAATCCTTTCTTTATTTACACTTACAAAGAAGCCAGTATCCTGGTAGTTTCCTGTGAAGAGCTACAATCAGAGCTCTAACTTTTCACCCGTATTGTTAACAAGTACTGTCTTGTTATGTGATCCAGGCTGTCAAGAGGAGGACATTACCTGTTGTATTTCTTCTCCCATTTCACTACAAATGCCTTAATAATAAAAAATTGGAAATTTGCATCACTGCACAGAAAATCTAGAAAACTTCTATAGCCAGGGAACTGTCCTGAACACAGAGCACAAAATTATCCAATACCTTCCTGGGATTTGAATCTTTTACCCTATTTACTGACTTCCGGGTTGTCTGTATGGAACTGTTCCCCCAAGATGTAAGTTACACAAGTAAGTAGTTATGCTGTTATTACCTGTGGGAACATGCCCCTCTCTTACCTTGGAATCTAAATAGGGCAGAAGAGGGCTAGGCTTTTACAAACATGGCTTCAGTCTCCCCCTTTAGCCAGGGGTTCAGGCTTAAGTGGCTTTGGAACGCAAGGTGGTAGAATACACGCACTACTAGAAAATAACAAATAAAGGGCTTTTATTTTAATAAAATACAACCTAGAGAGTGCTTGGGAAATAAGAGATGTGAACCAAGTTCTAGCTTCCTAGAACTATCTATGTCTAACAGTGATTAAACAACACAGATATAAAGGAACAAAGAATATCAGTACACACCTGAGTAACAACATCACTGCAAAGAAATGTCCTGATGCTTCTGTCTGCACTTTCTCTGCCCGCTTTAGCACACTGGTTCCAGTTCTTCCAGGGTTTTTGGGCAGAGGGCCTGAGTCATGGGCCAGCCAGGACATCTGCTCTTATTTCTTGTTGTTCCAAGGACTGCAGCCAGAAAGGCAACTTTTAACTCTATCCCTGGAAGAGGGTAATGGCTTTCTGAAACTAGGCAGTACCTAGAGTTACTAGCCAGCCAGTACCATATATTCCTTGCTAAGAAATGCTAAAAGATCAGATCATGACAGTGCCATGATTTTAAAATCAATTCCTTTCTTAAGACGCTATAATCAATCCTTCCATCTCAATTTTTTTCTCCATCACATTTACTGAGAGTTGTATTTCTAAAGCAATTCTGATGTGGGATTCCATATTATTTATGGTGAATATGCAAAGAATGTATCTGACCCAATAAAATGAAATATGGCTTGTGATGGTATGGGCATATAATTAAATACATGATGAACAGCTTGTTCTGGGGACAAAAGGACAAATATAATTAAACTGAAGAAAGAATGTCTTACTATAAGAGAAAAATATTACTATAATTTAAAAATCCCCATTCAAAAAGGTACTCTCATGAACCACTTCAGCCCAAATTTATCTAGTCATAGTATTCATAATCATATCCATCCTTTCTTATATGATAAAGTATCCAGGATATTTTATGTTACTTGTGTTCTAATCCAGGACTTTGGGTTTGCTGTGTTTGCTGAAGCAGGAGGAATGGGGGTTTCTTTATAGATGTCTGGTCACGTTTCCTGCCACTGAACAAGGAGTTTGACATTTCTCTTGGATACAGTCTGTTTCAAATGAATCATCTGGTTCAATAAAAACCAATCCAAGAAACTAAGCAGTAACCAATCATTTTGATTGAAAATATGCAATTAAACCTAGTGTTGGCTTTGGACTATATTTCTGTACCAATACTGGCTAAGAAATCCCACCCACCCCCACTTTAGTCCAAGTGCTACATTTAAAGGACACAAATTCATAACAGCTTTCTCAAAAAGTTCAGGAACCCTTAGGAAATAGTTACTTGCCTAAAATGTTAGGTAGTTTACATTTACTTTAATTCTGTATTCTTGAGGTTGCGAAGAACTGTCTTGAGTGAACTGGCACAGAGTTTATTATTCTAAGTGTGAGGCTCTTGAAGGGCCTTACTGTATAAGATTATATCACAACTAAAGAAATCCTTATCTCTTTGTTGGCTCATTGAATACAGATATATATTATTCCTAGTTTTAAAATTCCTTACATCATCTTGCATTTTAGGACAATTATTTTATACATGCTCTGTAAAATAATATATAGCATAAATGATGAAATAATTCTAAAAGCAACATCTCTTTCTCCTGGTTCATTTCATCAGAAATTTATTAAATTTCTAATTTAAGAAATTACTAGCCTAAGATGGTTATTTAGGATCATTCCCATGGATTTAGAAACACATATATTTATAAAATGTAATGAACAAGTAATATTCTGAAATAAATACTTAGAACAAGGGCTTCAAAATAGGCAGTTGGTATTTTACAAAGCAAAAATTCTCAAGCTAGTACTTTTACCTTTTCTATGGTAAAAGTACTATATCTCAAATTCATGCTTCTTTTTGGTCCCACTCTACCAATCACATTTCTCCAATCTGTGCTCTCTTCCCCTCTAGAAAGCAGGAGAGTCTCCAGAAAGAATCAAAAAGTTGAAGACAAACTGAAAAGTTGCCAAGAGATAATTCTTTGCTTGCTCTTTGTGAAGGAAAGGAACAGACATGGAAGAAAATATCTATGTAAAGTAGCAAGTAATTATGTATAAATCATCATTCAAGAATGGGAAGCACTGTCAGTTTTAGCAAAGTAGGTTTGATAATGGGAGGAAATGAAATCAGGTGAGATGGGAGAAGTTTTCAGTCTTAAAAATGTGCAGTCTATATTATCTACATACTTGTTTCAGTGTCATCCCTGGATAATGGATGACACTAAATGACAAAAATAGAACAACTCTCTTATCATTTGATAACTCAACTTTCTAAATGTTTATTATCAACATCACTAGATGCAACAACCCACCTAAATTGGCCCAGATTGTACCAATATATCAGTCAAAGACCTGCATATGTAACACTTGAAAATGTAACACTCTGAAAATTAGTTTGCTTGTGACAGAAGAGAGATGCAAAGCTATATTAATTCACTGTTCATAATCACTAGAAATCAGTCCAGTAATATATTGGCAGTAGACAGTATAGCACTTGTGAAATTAAGTTACGCATACTATGGTAATTTATACTTACCAAATATGTTAAAACTATAAAGATGGTTATAAAAGATAATAAATAAAGATAAATGGAAGAAGTGGTGAAAAAATTGCAGTAGAGTAAATCAAGACTGCAAAGCGAAAAGCAGATGAAAACAATGGCCACATATGAGAAAGTAATGGATTGTAACACCAACTGATAATCTAAGGCCAACAGACACAAAGAATTGGTTTTGGAAGAATGTGGATGAGTTTAAGATAAGCGAGGAATCCAATCAGAGGCAAAAAGAAATACACAATCTCCTTGGTAGAAATCTTTTGAATTGGCAGGATATTATGAGGTGAATGGGAAGTATAAAGCAAGAACTGTCTCAGTGAGAGAAGACAACAGTAAAACATGACAAGGTGGAAAATAACAAGTTGATCTACATAGTCTGAACCACCACTAAGGGCAGAAAGCGACACTGTCTTCATGAGGGAACTGCAAACAATTATGATTTCTTTCCAAGCATGAAGTCATATAAAAGTGGCAAATGAAAAACAAGCACTTAGGAACTGATTGATATCAAAAGATGATCTACAACCAAATAAACAATAGAACTACCCAACTCCTTTTTTCTTTAAATCTATACTTAATTGAACATTACATAAAACTTAATTAAAATAAACAAAAACAAAATTGCCACAGTATTCTGAGATCTACAAATCTGACAAGATTTCAAGGCTGCTATGCTACTTGATATCTTGGCAATTCTGAGTGAGGATGCCAAATTTATGTAACAGATAAACTCACAGTATTTCAACCTTTTTTTAAAATTATTTTTAATCCTACCATACAGGTCATCTGCATCAACTAGTAACTATATTTAAACTGGATATTTACTATGTAAAGCAGTCTTTGGGAGAGTCCAAAAAGCTGGCTGTAATTATTATAATAATCTATGCTTGGGAAGCTGACAGGTGATTACAGGCTGCTTGCAAGCATTTTAACTATTCTTTCTATTTGACAACTAGTATCTTAATATTAGATTGCTCCCACCAATCTGCAAAGCCAAAATAGATCTGCTCCTCTTTCAGAGTTATACTAGACTAGAAATAGACACTACAATTCACGGATCTTTATAACGTTTTGCTTTACTTTTCTGTGGCATATTAATAAGTGTCCTATCATTTCTTTGTTGAATTTTAACTAACTTCACCATTTGGTTGCTAACGCTAATTATATTAATGGTATTTTAGGGAGATTGCATTCTGACACTGGCTTATTAACACCCATGTAAGACTATTAGTTTTACCCCAAGATTATATTTTTGTAGTTTTCTTGACAGCGCTGGTGTCTAAAAATTATTATGCCGCATTTTCCAGTGCACTTTCTTTGGCTATAGCTTTTTCTCAAGCCATATTTTGGACTGAAAACATAATTCCTGTGCTCTGTTTTAAAGTTACTGTATTGCTTATTTTACTTTTAGTCCTTCTCATCTCCACCATCTCTCACAGCATGTGAGATAATGTTATAATAATAAAAAATAATGTTAATTACAAAAATAATGTTAATTACAAAAATAATGTTATTATTTTTGTAATAAAAATCAAACTAATTGCAAGGAGGGGAAAGAGAAAGATATTGTAGGCACATTACGATCTTTTCCTATACAAGCTGCATTAAAGTGAACTTAACTTACACAGAAGACACCCATGCCATAAAATTACTGTTCAAAAAGGAAGGGAAATTTAATATCATATTTTGCTATTCTAAATTGTGGAGGCTGCTTATGAAAAATAATCAGAAAGCCTATAGAGTAGAGCAAACTAATGAAAAATAATCAGAAAGCCTATAGAGTAGAGCAAACTACTAAGACTGCCAAGTGGCAAGAAAATGCTAATCATCAGGTGCAAGTTGTATAATTTAACCACTCTGACAAAACCTTATCCACAACATTCTTCAAATTGATCAAAATACTGGTGTCAAGTTACTGTTCTTCAGCTTTCAAAACTATATAAGAATAAAGTGTTTCTTGGGTACAGCAATTGTGCAATGGAATAGTCCTGGATTTTTTTGTACAACTCTGGAAGACCCTTTAGCTTGTTATATGAATTAACTGAGTTTCTTTGGATTCATGTGACTGAAATTAACATTAATTGTTAACTTAGTTTTTCTACATTTTAACAAAATCCAACTTGGGACCAAATGTATGAATTTAATCAAAGCTCTTCTATCTGTCTGTCTGTCTTCCTGTCTATCATCCATCTCAATTGTAAGCATGAAAACATTTTTGTTGGATTTAAAAGCAGCAAACTCTTACAAAGCTCTTAGCCACTGATTTATATTATGTTTATGTTATAATTTATAATCACTTATATAATCATTGTCTTCACAAAAATCTGGTCCTATAGACTACTTTAATGTAGCAGGTATTTATAAGAAGGCTATTCAATATTTTGATCTGTTTGAGGACAGTATATTTAATATTTTTTCACTAACATTTAGCTCCTCCCTAGCATTATGCATCATCCTCTTGGAACATTCTTTTTTCCTTTTGGAACAACTCTTATATTTCTTGGAACTGATTCTGTCTATTTCTATGAAGGACTATTTTAAACCTATAGACATCTTTCTCTATAGTGGCCTAATTGTAAGACTAGTAACAACTAGTAACTATTCTACAGTTTTATATTTCTGTTTCTCTACTTTGTAGAAACGAAAATACATTGTTAAATGTTTACAGTTATCAAAATTAAATTTGTAGAACGTAATAAATCTTTCACTTTAAGTTACCAAGAATGAATGACACTGCTGTTTTATGAACTACAAACAACATATGGTGATACAGTATTAACAGTCTGAAATAAATGCTATTTATATAAAAAACACCTATGTCTTAAAAAAAAAACCCATTAGACAAGATAGAGATACAGTGGAACCTTGGATTGCAAGTAACGTGGTTCACAAGTGTTCCACAAGATGAGCAAAATGTTTGAATAAAATTTAATTTGGTTAATGAGTGAAAACTTGCAAGATGAGCATTGCGTGATGAGCTTGTGCGGGAAATCCCACAACTGAGCTGATGGTTCTTCTCTCTTGCTGCATAAAAAGTGTAAATTAAATGAAACCAGGAGTGTTAGTGAAAGTCGTTCAAGAGAAAGAACTCCCAAGATTCAAATTCCAGTTTCTCCTTCCAAGCAATGACCCTCCTCTCCCTCACACCAGCCACAACTCTTTTCAAAGTGTAGGAAGATTGGCCCACTGTCTTCCCTGTCACATACACACAGCCCTCCTCGCACGGCATCATCCAGCCCATCCCCCTCCTGCCCATCTCTTCTCCAGCTCTCATAGCACATAGGCAGGTTATAATGTTCAGAAACATTTCCAAACCACCCAGGAAAGACATTACTGAGGGAAAAGGAAAAAGGCTGTTTTGGCCTCGAGTGGTGGCAGCAGATCCACCTGATCCAACAGAGGCCACCAAGACAGCAGCAGGCTGAACAGCAGCTGATTCCCAGAATCTGTCTCAGAGCGGATCCATAGTAATAACACTCAAAGTAGCCATCCCTCCCAGGAAAGGCCAGATGAACCTCCTAAGAACTGTACAGAAACAGGAGAGAACAGAACTTCAAGGCTAGGTAGAAATCCTCTTACATAAACCCAGGGACCATCAAGAACCATCACCCAAATTAAACCACAGTCATTATTCTCTGCCCAGCTTGGATTGGCCCCTTGGGGACTCCTGCCTCAAAATCTTCCAGCAAAAGTTAAAGTTCTGATTAATTTGTTTTATTTTTACTTTATATTGTGTATTAATCATTACTTGTTTTAGATATTAGGGACAATCATTTGTACATAAAATACCATTGAAATTGAATTTTTTATGAATATTTTTGGGTGCATGAATGGATTATCCAAGTTTACATAGTTTCCTATGGAAAAATTCACTTTGGTATTAGAACATTTTGGATTAAGAGCTTTCTTCTGGAACAAATTATGCTCACAATCCAAGGTTCCACTGTATATTGTTATTTAAGCCCCACTAATTTCCATAGGAAACTTACATTTACAGTGTATTTATCCATTGAAGTACTTAGATCTTAAAATTTTAAAATTTTTAAGAACAGGCCTTAATGACATGGGATAACTAGTAACAATGAATATTTTTATTATGCATTTCAGTATAAAAGCTAAAATATTTAAACAGAATTTAAGTTAAGAATTTTGTAAAATATGAAACCTCTTTTTATAGAAATTTACTAATATTTTAATGCTGATTTTGCTCTTTCCACATCTACTCAAAGCCTTATCTGTACCCTTGGGTTTACCATCAATAACAACACAAATATACTTGAGTAAAAGATGCAATATAAATTTAATAAATATTCACTAAGTTTCACACACAGAGACAAAACCCAAAAAGGAAAAATGGAAATAAAGTTTTCTTGTTGTTCAGTCGCGCAGTCGTGTCCGACTCTTCGCGACCCCATGGACTGCATTACGCCAGGCCTCTCTGTCTTGTACTGCCTCCCAGAGTCTTCCCAAGCTCACACCCATCACACTGACAATGCGATCTATCCATCTCATCCTCTGTCGTCCCCTTCTCCTCTTCCCTTCAATCCTTCCCAGCATCACAGTCCTTTCTAATGAGTCCTCCCTGCGCATTATGTG
>JANHZU010008359.1:260293-271122 GCA_032468055.1 Acrochordus granulatus
TCTCACGTTTGACCACATCTAGCTTACCTTGATTCATGGATCTCACGTTCCAGGTTCCTATGCAATACTGCTTCTTAATTCTTTAAATTAGTGTCCTGCATGAAACTGGAGGCTGGTCAATTGCCTTTCCAGCTTATGACTGTAGGATTGTATCAGGCTGCTCATCCCAGCAGTGTTGTCCCTGGAATATCCCAAAGATGCTTCTTTCCTAAAAATCACCTGGACTTTCTTGATTTTCTTTAAGACATTTTACTTTTCGCCCAAGAAGCTTCTTCAATTCTTGTTCCTGGAATCTTTCCCTTCTTGGCAATCCTATACTTATGGTTCTTAAGGGAGTATATCTTAGTTCAAAGAGCATAGGTTTGCTATGTGAAGAAAAATCACCACCAAACTAGGTCTGCACTAAGCCATACATTTGATGTATAAATCCAGATATGGATTATAAATTATATAATGGGGGTGTAAAAAGTCGAGCCAAGAGAGACGTATTGTGCCCCCTTGTTTTATTAACTGAAATGGCCATTATCCAAGCCTAAAGAAACACAAACAATGATTGATATCTGATTATCAGTGCTCATTTCCTACCAACTCAAAGATAATTTCCACAATCATTCTCTGGTCTAAGTGCTGTGAGGTGAATATAAAATTAGTCTTGCCCAAATGAAACGGAATTGGGGAACTGAAAATTGTTCTTTTAGCTTCCTCCCAGTCAAGTGCTGATCAGAATTTCTTGTCTCCACTATAACTTTTTATCAGCATGTGTTTTGCTTTCTTTAGAATTTTTAAGAGCAGAATATCTAGCAGTCCAATTGACCAAAGATACAGCCAGAAGTCTAAATTCACCATGCATAGCAGCATTGCTTTAATGTTGAGTAGGAAAAAATAATAATTGAGCTGCTATACCAAAATTGCCACTTGCTGTACAGAAACTGAGATTGCTTCTCTGGTCAGGGACTAAGAACACAATTAAGTGAAGACATGGGTGAATAGTTTGTATTGCTGAACCTCAACAATATTCATTTATGTCCTATCTTTAATGTCCATGGAGGAGTAGTTAGTTGCTAGCTAGAATATCCAGCCTATCCCAACAATCTGCTCTTTTCTGGTTTTATGACAGCAAGATCCCTACCCACCATTATTACAGCAGTTAGAGCATTAGAGTTGACTATTTATAAAAATGTACAGCATATAAAGCAGGGTTACTGGGGTTTATAATTTCTCTCCCACTACTAGTAAAATGCCTTCTCTTTAAGTGCTTGCGATGCCACTATACTGTAAAGTGTTTGTTCTTCATTAGGCCTATTACTGACACAACACTGGCTTACTCAACTGTCACTACTGAGTTAATAACACAACTATATTTTATGTAATGTCATAAATTCTTTGTGAAATTGTGTGTGGGTTGAGAACAAGAGGGCAACTGGCCGGCCAATTTAAATGATTCACTCTAGGCTCCTGAATCCATTAAAAAAAAGTCTGTTCCATTGGAGTACTGAACTATTGTTACTCAAAAAGCAACTTTCAGGAAGATTTTAAGCAGCAATGAAATTAAAATGACACAGAAGAAGAAAGCACTGATTGCATACTTTAGTGTGCAAAAAGCAGAAGAATGTATTATTATGTAAAACTATTTGCTCTTTTGGGATGGCTTAAAATAATGTAATAGAGCTATATTTTTTCTGAAGAATTCTTCTCCCTTACTGACTGTCAGATTGTCTCCCTAGGTGAAGTGTGAGATCCAAAACAATTATGGCATTTAAGAGAAAATGACATTTATAAAGAATACATATACAGGTAGTGTCAGGCGCGAAAGACCAGGTCCACACAAAAAGATTAACTGATTTACTGCTAAAGCCTATACACAATAATTTTCTCAATTAATGATCAGCATCTGGTGGACAAGTATAAAACAAGTACCAGAGTTCAAATACCTAGGAATATCCAGTACTCAGACAATCAACACTGGTGCTCCTTAGAGATGTGTGCTCTCTCCACTACTTTTCTCCCTCTATACAAATGACTGCATCTCTAGTGACCACTCCATCAAAATTTGAAGTTTTCAGATGACACATAATCATTGGGCTCATTAAAGATAGTGACGAGTCTGTGTACAGATGACAAGTTGAGCAGCTGGCCCTGTAACGTAGTCAAAACAACCTAGAGATGAATACACTCAAAACTGTAGAGATGACAGTGGATTTTAGAAAAAGACCTATTTTATCGCCCCTTACCATACTCAGTAACACAGTATCAGTAGTATAATCCTTCAAATTTCTAGGCTCTATAATCTCCCAAGACTTAAAATAGGCAACTAACATCAACACCATTATTAAGAAAGCACATCAGAGGATGTACTTCCTACGTCAGCTCAAGTTCAACCTGCCTCAAGAGCTGCTGATACAGTTCCACAAAGGAATTATTGAGTCTGTCCTTTGCACATCTATCACTGTCTGATTCGGTGCAGCAACCACACAGGACAGGTACAGACTCCAACTCAAGATTGCAGAAAAGATAATTTCAACTAGCCTGCCCTCCATAAAAGACAGTATATGGAGACAATCAAGAAAAGGGTGGAGAAGATATCTGCAGATTCCTCTTATCCTGGACACAATTTGTTTGAACTTCGTCCATCTGGTAGGCGCTACAAGGCACCACATACCAAAACTACTAGACAAAAGAACAGCTTTTTCCCTGGTGCCATCATTCAAATGAATACTTGGCTATGCTGTATGATCATGCTACAAGACAGAGCAGAAGCAGAGAATTCTAATTAGCCCAGAAGCTCTGTTTAATGTGTATACATATATATTAATTTGAAATTGTATAACATTTCCATCTATTTACTGTACATTTACAAAATAGCTAACACTGTTATGCATTATCTTTGTTGTTGTTCAGTTGTGCAGTTGTGACCCCATGGACCGCAGCATGCCAGGCCTCCCTGCCCTGCACTACCTCCTGGAATCCACCCAAACCCACACCCATTACACTGACTATGCTTTCTAACCATTCCATCCTCTGCCGTCCCCTTCTCCTATTGCCTTCAATCTTTCCCATCATCACAGTCTTTTCCAATGAGTCCTCTCTTTGTGGCCAAACTATTTGAGCTTCAGCTTCAGTATCTGTTCTTCCAATGAACAATCGGTTGATTTCCTGTAGGATTGACTGGTTTGATACCCTTGCAGTCCAAGAGATTCTCAATAATCTTCTCCAGCACAATTCAAAGGCATCAGTTCTTCAATGCTCAGCCTTCCTTATGGTCCACAGTCAGATCCAAGTCTTATTCTTACTGATTTTATGGAGATTCTCCATCTTTGGCTCCAAATAATATAATCAATCTGATTTTGGTGTTGACTCTCTGGTGATCTGGTGTCCATGTGTAGAGTCACCTCTTGGGTTGTTGGAAAAGTTTATTTGTTATGACCAGCCTGTTCTCTTGACTAAAATTCTGTTAGCCTTTGCTCTGCTTCATTTTGTCTTCAAGACCAAACTTGCCTGTTATCCTGGTTATCTTTTGGCTTCCTACTTTAGCATTCCAATTCCCTATGATGAAAAGGACATATTTTTTGGTATGAGTTCCAGAAGGTATTGTAGGCCTTCACCAGTCAACTTCAGCCTCTTCAGCAACAGTGTTTGGTCATAGACTTGGATTACTGTGATGTTGAAAGATTTGCCTCAGATTCGAACCAAGATCATAATGTTGTTCTTGAGATTGTATCCCAATACTGCTTTTCACACTCTTTTATTGACTATGATGGCTACTCCATTTCTTTTAAGGGATTCTTGTCCACCGTAGTAGATATGCATTATCTTACTGTTGTTTATTGATATTATATGTACATTGAGAGCTGCTGTATTACAGACAAATTCCTTGCATGTCTAACCATGCTTGGCCAATAAAATATCTTTATCAAAAGACAGAAAGATGAACAAAGAGATTAATATACAATGCAGTAAGGCAAACCAAGTATTGGGACAGCTAGTCATATTCCTACAACATAAGGCAGTACTGATCAACACAAAGAAGCATCTCTGTGGGGATGACAGCAAATAAAATGGTTTGCTCACCTGGAGAGAATTTGGATTCCATACTGTACAAGGCATATATAAAAAGATGAGAAGGTCAGAGAGCATGAGGAAGACCCAGAAGAAGATGGAAAGACAACATTAAATACATATTACAACAGCATCAAATAATACTGGTTGAGGCCACCAGAAGCGCATGAACCAGAACGTTGTATCTCCCTCGACACCCAAAGTGGTAATAGAGGAAGTAAAGAAAAAGAAGACAACCTGGTGGGCGTTAGATGAGGTTCAGTGGCAATTGAGGAGTTGGACTTAATGTGTTTGTGGCTATGTAACAACTCTAGGCAAATCCCTCTTTTCACCCCTCCCTGGCTCTGCCATCTCTTCTCCTACAGGCAGTCCTTGAGTTATGAACTGTAACTGAGCCTGGCAATTATAGTTATAAGTTGTGATGGTCATCACCACATGATTGGACCTAAATTTACAACCTTTTTTGTGGTGGTAATTTAGAGAACCCATTGTTAGTTATGGGGTATTTTTTCAGAAACTGGAAGTAAATGCTGGTTTCCAGCAAAATCATCATCAATTGTGGTTATGTGATTGTAGAGTGCTGCAGACAGCCATAAATGCAAGCTGGTTGCTGAGTGCCCAAATGCAGTCATGTGACTGCAGGGGAGCAACAATGGGCCTTTGAAACTGGGTCATAAGTGATCTGTAACTTTGAACAGTTATATCCCTTATTTGCTTTCAAGTACTATTTAATTGCACTTCCAAAATGTAAAAATAAGCTAGAGTACCTTGCTAGATAATTTTCACTGGAATGTGCAAGTTTTTTCCTTCTCTACATTTTCTTCAGACTCCCTCCTTTAAAATAAGTAAGGTTAGAAAAGGGTTTCGCCTTTCCTATTAGCAAAAAATGATTTCCATAAACAGAAGCCAAGAGTTAGATTTTGAGGACAGTAGAAATGTTAGGTAGATTTTAGATATGCAGGTGTGTTAGACTGTAGTCCTCATTTTGTTTTCTGAAAACAAAAGCAATAGTAATAATGCAATGGCTATACATTGTAGGCAATCTGATGCATTGATCATTATAGATTATATTTCTGGTACTCTCCAGCTGTTAATCTATCTTCAAGCTGGGATGGATGGTGCAGGTAGGCTGCTTTTCATATACAAAAAAATCTGAATTTATGTGCAGAAAGTTCCATATCTGGAGGCATTTGTCACATTTATTTTTGAAAATGTTGCTGTTCAGTTAATACAAAACACTTGTGGAGGTGGAAATCCTTCCAGGTCTAACACGTGCTGCCTAACAATACTGTTTGCCAGATAATAACAGATATTTAAAGAAACTGTAATGACTAAGACAAGGTACCATCTTTAAAAGGAGGGAAGCAGGAATAGCTGTAAGCATAAAGTTTCAAAAATTATTTCAAAAATGGCAATTGCCATATGTTAGCTGTGCACTTAATCCAGGAACCTAAATTGAAAGATTAGAATTAAAATCAGCACATAAAATCAAATTGGCTTAAAACCAAACTGTGGCTGACTTAACTGGATTGTTGGTTAAAACTCTCTGCAAAAGGAACTATATTTCTGAGCAAACCATTTCATCAGTTGTTCCTAAGAACAAAGACCCAGAAGGCACTCTGAGTCTTAATAAAAGCAGACATTTAACTTTGGGTCTAAAAATAAGGGCCAAGTTTTAGAAGCAGCCTTTGTGAAACCAGAAGGATTACTAAGACAATGAGAATATGATGTGGCTCCTGCCTGTTTTGATTTCGTCCAGAGGACTTGGCCAATTTGGAGCCATTTACAAAAGTTATTCCGGTCTTATTTTTCCACTAGAGTTCTCTTTAGCCAGAATGCCTTCCTTGCTTTGATAAAACTTTGGGGAGATTTTCTCATTTCCTTGCCGCTGCTAAATGGCCCATAAACAAAGTAATTCGCCAAACACTTTCTGCACCTGGGTTCCTTTCAGAGAATCTAGCTGGATCAAAGCTTCTGGCACCTTGAGACGTGGACAGAAGGTCAGTGCTCTCCTCCCTAAGGAAAAGGGGCATGGAAGATTCAAACTTAATTTTGTGGCATCCAGATTTTTGTGGAGCGAAGAGCCTTACTACATGCTCTGAATGCAGAAGCTTCCAGATCAAGTCTGTTTTTTTCTGTGCGGAGACCACAAGAACACGAGAAGAGTTTTGGGTCAGATTAAACGTCTTGCCTTATCAGTGCAGTTTATTCCTAAGATGTTTTTGGGAAATTCAGACTTCTCTTTAAAATTCTTATGAACTATAATTGCAGTATTTAGAGATACATGGTTTCTAGTTAGTCTTTTTTGTTGTGCTTAGTTTTTTGTAAGAGGAATCCATAGGAGCTTTTCTATAGTCTCTGGCAGTCAAGAATGGTAGCACCCAGAATAGAAACAGCAATAGCAATTTTGTTATTTCTTTGCAAGCGGCAAGAGAAGTGTCTTGATTAATTTACAGTTGCCTACATGCATGTCACACTTACTGAAAGAAAGAAATTGATGTACTGTACTAAGATGGTGATAGTTTCTTTCAGGTACATTGTTCCTGCCTAGGCATTGCTATGGTCAATGTTTAGATACCTGAACTATTGAACTTTTTTTTTAATACTATAGCAAGACGATAAAAGCTTTGAACTGTACCTATGGATGAAGATAGTAATGAGAGTGAGTTTCAGAGAAAACTGTGAATATAGGAAGTATCTTAAATCAGAACAAATTATTTTTCCCAATCTTATATATTTTGATTGGCAGCAGCTATCAGACAGAGATGTGTCCTAGCATCTGTTAATGGATCAGTTGAAAATAGAAAAAAAATGCATCTTTTGTATCTGAGAACCTGTGTTGAACATTCAAGAATAGGAACCTATGCTCAGAAGGACACGTGCCACAGATACTTGTGTCATCAATACATGAGAAATGTTCTGTAAGATATCATTCTATTATTTTGTAACAAATATAGTGTGGCCAGTGACAACCAATGGAGGTTTAAAGCCTTATTGTTCTCTTTTAGACTGGTTAATAACTCCTTATTTCTGATCCCATTCTCAGTGTCTTGGAGATAACAAGAGTCAGTGATGTCTGCAAAAAGAGTAGCTGGAATGCAGCTTTTTTTGGATGAAGAGCTCCCTTTGATACCTTGTGTATGACTATTGAGTGGTTCCATGGGTCCCAGCCTGACAGAATGAAGGATTCTGTTGTAATTCCTTCCTGAATATCTTTGCTTCTCTTATATTAATTGAAGAGGTGGGTTTTGAATCGCAAAAACAAGTAAGTCCTGTAGAAAAATGAAAACCTCAAGTCCCAAAATGTGTAAGTATCAAGGAGCAGGCCCCAAGGAACTCTATAAGCCCAAACTTTGCTTTTGACACTTCATTAATATCTTGATGGAATCTGAGCTAACAATGACTGACCAAGATCCTTTTCCTAATCAGTCATGGTGGATGGCTGCTTCAGTGAAAATGTCAAGCCAGGGTGCAGATGATGTAAAAAAGGGAAAGAAAATGCTTGAAATTAGAGAGGAAGCTTCAAACAAAGCAGCTGGTATGATAGAGCGATATATACATCTATTGTGGATGGGATTTGGAATACTGTGTATATTTCTAGTCACTACCTCTAAGTAAGGATATTGTTTGTCTTGAAAAGTTGAAAAGGGGGCTAAAATGAATATGGGTCTAAAATAACACCCCTATAAGGAAATACTGTAACATCTGTGGCGTATTAGATAGAGCAAAAAGAGATACCGGGAGACATAGGGAAGGTAAATAAAAGGTATACAGAAATTGTAAATGGCAAGTTTTGTAATGTTAATTTTTTCACTGAAGCTAAATGTGACATAGTTAAGAACTATAAAATGAGAACATCCTCTACAGAATGCATAGCTGTGGCAATAGATTTGGATGGTTTTAAAAAAGGGATTGCATATCTCTATAGAAGATCAGGTTATCAGTGGTTATTAGTCTTGATTACTATCATTACCTCTGTAATCAGAGATGGTATTTTTATGTAATCCTTTGCAAAGCAACAGTGGAAGAAGATCCTTCCCATCACTTTATGAACTTCCTATATTGGTCATTGTGTCATAGAGGATTCTGAATTGGATGGGCCACTGGCTTGATCCAGTGGGTTTTTTTTATCTTCTATGTTTATTAGCCACACTCTCTTGTAACAATCAAGAAAACCTTTTTTTGTTTTCACATCTCATTCCCAGTAAAATGCATGATTCCTTTCGATTTCTCTAAGAAAAATGAGAAATTTGACATAAGAAAATATGACAAAATGAGAGGACAGTGTGAATATCCTGAGAGTAACATCTACTCACAGTGACGTAATCAAGTCTTAACCTGCCGCTTTATCATATTGTATTGTTTTGAAAGATTCAAAACTAAAATCTTATGTACCACCAAATCTAATATTGCTGGTTTTGCTGTGCCATTGATAGATAAATACTACAGTAAATCAAACTGTGTTTCTTGCTCTTTTGAATCTTTTTGGATTCTTCCAATCGGTTCAGAGCAGCATTTTTGCTTTGTAGCAAAAAAATGTATTCCATGAATATACAAACAATAGAAGAAATGGCATATGTATTTTCCCCCACAAAACTAAAGGATTGGCCTTTTCATTATACATTCTACTTAAACTTCTCTAAATTTGATTACATTAATTCAACACATCTTCTCAATACATTTGGCAAGCTAATTTTTAGGTAGGAGAAGGGCCCCAAAATCTGTTCCACAATTTTTTAAAAAAATCTCCATTATCTTTCAGCATTGGTTTTTGCATTTAAAGCAGAGATCAACAAGGGCAAGATTTAATTATCATGCAGTTGGGGCTAAGAATGGGCAGACACACAAAAAAGAAGGCAAACATATTACGAATTTTTCATATAAATTAATGTTTCATAGATCCCAATTAGCTCCTAGAATATTTGCTGTTGTAAATTAGCAGTGTTCATTACTGTGATGTAAGTATATTTAACTAAAGAGCTAAGTGTCCAAATGGATGCAATGGATTTTTAATAAAAGAGGTCTATTGCAGAGCAAAATCAGAAAAAAGAAGAAAAAACCTTGATAAGGCAAATGTCAGGCACTTTTGTCTTTCTCTGTACTGGCAGAGAAGCTCACTGTTTCTTGAAAATAATGTCTAGTGTACACTGTGGTATTTCTCATTCATCCAGGAAATAAGATTTCTAGAGGCTTCTAAATCATGGCATCTGGACTTAGTTTTGTGATGTTAATGAGAGCTTTTGGCCTCATCAGTCTTGGAGTGTCAGAAGAAGGATCACATCAGCCATTTTTTTACCTATTGACTTTTATCCTTTTAACACCCCAAGACTAATGATGGTCTTGAGATAAGACTGAAAGCTGTCTTTAACATCAACAAACTAAGTCTAGATGTCATGATTTAAAAGCTTCCAGAAAGTCTCTAATATAAATAAAAGCAGACCTTCTGCATAATAGCAACTGGTAATTGCTTCTTCTAAATCCATTTCTGTGTTCACATGCAGATCATAGAAATAATTTCTTCTTTCTTTTAATGACCTACAATATGTATCATTGTTTAATTCACTCATTTTTTGGCCCTCCTGATTTTCTAATCCAGCTTTTGTTATATTTTTAGAAGTGGCATATGCCTGTGAAAGACTGTGCAATGTCTATTATCATTATTAAGTATTCTGAATGAAAATCCAAGGACACTGCTATTGCTATTGCTGCCACAGGGAATCAGGATTGCTGAATATTCCATAGAGCCATTACTGTCTGGTAGGACTGTGTTTTTGTTATCTACTTATGCAGCAGATAAAGGCAAATATGTGGAAATGGAGTTACATAATACTATTGTCTTTCTTTCTGTAATTTCAAACAGGGGTATTATATATTTGTTTGGTTGGATTTTTTGTAAACTGGTTATTAAACTCTTCTCTACCTCTAAAGAAGAATGAAGGACTTAGGTTGAGTGGAGAAATCATGATCGCCAGTATCAGACCTATGCACTCAAGTTGCCAGCACTCACCCTGGCTTCCTTTTCAAGCACTATAGTGGCTTGATTGCATTTATGGAATAAAATGTTGGAGATCTCCTTCCTGTCCCAGAAACCCTTTCAATCTATTCATATTTCCCACCTTGATGCAGTGGCTTGCTGTAATTCCTGTTGCCACCACCTCTCTTCTAGGGAGATGCATTTATTTAGCATAATTTCCCCCACCCCCAGTTGGTGTGGGATAATGCTTCTGCAGCCTGCATGCTTATTGGGAAGGAAAAGGGAAATGTTAAATGCATGGGGTAGGCAATCAGCCTCTTCTCCTCTTCCATGTAGGAATGGAATTCCTATGCATTCCTACGTAGGAAAGTTTGCAGATAACACAACAGTCATTGGACTCATTAGAGATGGTGGTGAGTCTGTTTACAGATGGCAGGCTGAATAGCTGGCCCTGTGGTGCAATCGAAATAATTTAGAGCTGAATATATTCAAAACTGTGGAGATGACAGTGGATTTTAGGAAGAGTACTCCTATTTCACCCCCTCTTATCATATTCAGCAACATGGTGTCAGCAGTACAGTCCTTCAAGTTTCTGGGCTCTCTATGATCCCAAGACTTGAAATGAATGGCTAACATTAGCACCATTATTAAGAAAGCACAACAGAGGATGTACTTCCTGCATCAGCTCAAGAATTTCAACCTGCCTCAAGAGCTGCTGATACAGTTTTACAGCGGAATCACTGAGTCTGTCCTTTGTACACCTATACTGTTTGGTTTGGTGCTGCAACTATGTAGGACA
>JANHZU010008359.1:297591-308095 GCA_032468055.1 Acrochordus granulatus
AGGGAGGACTCATTAGAAAAGACTGTGATGCTGGGAAGGATTGAAGGGAAGAGGAGAAGGGGACAGCAGAAGATGAGATGGATAGATAGCATAGTCATTGTGATGGGCGTGGGCTTGGGTGGACTCCAGGAGGCAGTGTGGGACAGGGAGGCCTGGCGTAATGCAGTCAATGGGGTCGTTAAGAATCGGACATGACTGCATGACTGAACAACAAAAGGTATAACATTTCAGAAAGTCTTGATAACTAATGCAGTCCTTAGGTTTATATGAAATATACTGTATGGGTACCATATATGTACTCCCATATTAAAGAATATTAAATATGAAACTAAAAGTAGAAATGTTTCTTTTCTGATAAATTTAATGGGGAATTCTATGCATTGGATGATACACATTTAGAATTTAAGAAACACTACTTCAGGCACAGATTTAAAATATATTTTTGTCAAAGCTGAAAAAAATCCTATTTGATTTTACTGTAGAGCAAAAGTACTTTTAAAATTAAAACAGCATCTGTTAAATAAGAGGCCAGCATTTTAAAAATATAGACATTATACATTTAATTGCAAAATGCTGCCATCTAGCGTTTAAATTATGTATGATCTGCTATAGAAATATTTCTTGCAATTACGTATACTGTATATCTTTGAAAAAATATTTTCAAAAATTAACACAAAATCAGAATTGGAAGGAACTCCAACCCTTTAAGTCTGTTTACTCTAAAGCAAATGATGGGCTGGCATTTCCTCTAAGCCCACGATCCTTGGTTGGCTGTGGGGCTGCCAAAGTAGGCTCGGAAAAGGCTCTTCCTCCATTTTTTTGTGGAGATTTTCATGGACCCCCAGAGATATCTCAAGTAACAGGGTGGATTGTTTATTCCAATGCAGGATCCATCAGTGTATCTAACAAATGACGATCTAGTCTGTTTGAAGACTAGAGAGGAACTCATCATCTCATGCAACAGCTGTATAAGCTGATAGCTATATATTAGGAAGTTCTTCTTGATGTCTATCCTGAATCTGATCCGTGTTGTTTTAAACCACTAGTTTTACCGAAAAAGCTCACTTTCTCTTCTATGTAACAACCCTTTAAAGCCTATTAGGTCCCCTCGATCATTTCTTCTATAAACTAAACCCTGGTTTCTAAACACTGCATTGTCATCTTTAAATTTGCTCCAACTTTTCTTCCTTAGTATTCTCTGGTCAGGCAGAGTAGAATGGAACCATTTCTTTTGTTGATCTAGAGTCTATGCTTCTTAGAACATACCAAGGTAGCATTTGTCTTTTTAGGAGCTGCATCATATGCATTATTATTTTACTGTTTATTTAAATTTATCAGTTGCTCAGCTCCACTAGACTCTGGGCCATGATTATCTGCAGTGTACAGGGCTACCTCAATTTTTTGTACCTGTCTCCCTATCTTGTCTATGCCTTTCTTTTTTCCTTCCTTTTTTTTTTTTTTACAATTTTTCCCTGTTAAATTGCATCCTATAAATTGCAGTTCTTTGCTCAAGCTTGCCAATATCTTTCTGAATCTTCTTTCTCTTCTCTAAGGTATTAGTCAAATCTCACAGCTGTGCATTACCAAAAACCTACCCTTTTTGATAAAAATGTTGAACAGCACAACATCCAGGTAGAACCCTCCCCCCTTCCTCTAAGTCACCATAATTCTTACATTTTTTTAAAGACAAAGACATCCCTCTCAACATTACTGGCTGAGAAACATCTCTAGATATTTTCTGTGCATGTTTAGGGTTCCAAGTGACTGTAATAAATACTGTATTGATTTAGTGAGCATATTAATTTGTATACAATTATTTTAGTTATATGCAAATTAGATTTTTTTTATTAAGGTAAGTCCTTTCTATAGGCTTAACATACCAGTCTCTCTTCCAATTCTTTTTTATCTCTAATTATTTTTTATTTATCTCTAATTATTATCCATACAGATAGATATATTAATCCCTGCAATCAGTTATGTATTAATATGGTACTTGCTATACTTCCTTGTAATGGTGGTGACACATAGTGGTGATATATATGCAATACGCCTGAAGGTTTCACTGTTCACAATTCTTCATGTTTTCAGTCAAAAAGGATCAAGTATTTCATTCACTTCATCATCTACTAGAATCAGTCAGAAGAGTTTCATTAGTTTCTCTCCAACACATGCTAATTTGATAGTTCCCTATCATAGAAAGTAAGTGGCTATCATCTGTGCCAGAGAATGTTTAGTTGATTTTTTTATCCCACCTTTATTATTTTTTTATAAACAACTCAAGGCTGTGAATATATTTAACATACCTTCCTCCTCCTATATTCCCCACAACAGCCACTCTGTGAGGTGAATTGGGCTGAGAAAAAGTGACTGGCCCAAAGTCACCCAGATGGCTTTTATAGCTAAGGTGTGATTAGAATTTACAACCTCCCGGTTGCTAATCTGTTACCTTAACCAAACTGGCTCTATTTCATTTTCCATACAGATTATATACTCAGTGGAATTACTAGACTTCTATACATAAGATTTTTTGTCAACCCTGGCTTGCTCTGGATGTAATTCAAGATGTTAGTAAACTACAAAGCCCAACAGGGCACAAAATCTGGGTATTTGCACAACTGCCTTTAACTGTTTTTGCCTATCCTATGAAATATTATGGAACTGGCATGCTCTGGTCCTGTCTATCAAAAATGTAATCTTATGGAACCAAGAAGGTATGCATTCTGTCCTGCCTTCTCTGTCCTTTAGAACAGGATCTTTTCTGACATCCATACGGCCCTAACTTGCCTTTTCTCTAAATAGCTTTAAAGACCTGGCTTTTTTCACAGGCACTTAGCTTGGATGTACAAATCTGCCATTCATAGTAATCAGTGATGTCTCTTTCTTCCCAGGATGACTGTTCTCTACTTTTAATTTTCTGTAAGACAGTCAGAATAAGTGGTCATTTAAATCAAAATTAAAATAAATAATGGTAACACATAATCATAAAATGTTTTCACTTAATGTTTTACAGTTCCCATGGAGGGGGAATATAGGAGAAGACAGCAGAAAAAGCTTGCAGAAAAAGTAGCTACAAATCAGAGAACAGAATGAAGATCTGAAAACATGTAAGGAAGGGAAAGCTTGCAGAATATGGATCCTAGAATTTTTTTTCCAATTCCTTTACCAATTGTGCGAGGCATCTATATTTTCTTCCATCTACCAAAATAACATGTTGCATGCATATGTATTTCTACCATCCCATTGTGTTGCATTTGTGTGTATGGGGAAGCTCAGAGTAAGCTGCATATGTGCCCCATGAGACATGTGGCCAAGAGGATGAAGGAATGCGGGCTTCTTTTTTTGGTAGTGTTGATAAACAAGATGCAACTCCATAGATTTCAAAATAAGAACTTATGGTGTTGGAAGAAAAAAGTTTTATCATCATTGTTCCTTGACAGACATTATCCATCCTGATTAAGTGACCTTCACAGAAGGATCATCAGACCTAGGGATGGCCTGCTGGTGTACTGCACTGTAGGTATCTTCAAAACTACCTGTCCCCATCTTCCCAGAAGTCACTGCCTGCAATACCCCAATTTTAAGAGCCGAGAAGGGATAAAGCCAGAAAGCATTATTGAAAAATAAAGGTACATATATTCTGAAACAGTCTTCCCTTTTAAGTTAGGCTGCCCCCTAACTGGCCAGCTTTCTAGAAGATAGTGAGAAATGTGCTCTTCCAGGCCTTTGGAGAGTAATTATGCACCATTCAGAACTAGACCTTATTAGCCAGTTGTTATGCATTGGCAGATATTATTGTATCTGATGACTGTGAGAGCAATGTGAAAACTAAGTGCTCAGCTGCAGAACGTCAAATTGCTGCACTTTGATACTATGTGGGGATTAGAATGGTAGGTCTGAGTGCCAGCGATTACTTTGATTCCCTCCTGGAAGCTCAGGCAGATCTGAAGACCTGAGGCACTTATCCAGCTACCATTAGCAGCCTTAAGAATACATACTTAAAAGTTCTGTCAGAGGCTGGGCAGCCTGGGATAAGAGAAAACTGTAGAAGAGAGCTGGTTTTTATCAGTCTTGAAAATAATAAGATTTTTGTGAAAGCTTTAACTGAAAAAGACAGAACTGTAAATGGGAATGAGAAAGGAATGAGGAGGGTTGGTTGAATGGGGGATGCCAGTCTGAATACCATACTGGCAAATGATCTCCTTGTATGAGTTTTTCTAGGGGGATGGCTAGTTATTGAATTGATTGCTGTAAGACTGAGGAATTATCTTGGAAATAGCCCTCTTGTTTTTGAAGGGAAAGACATTCAAGGCAAAATGAGAGCTGGTGGTCAGTTTGTGATGGTTGGGAAGGGAAAGTATGACAGAAGCACCATATGGGCCTTTCAAAGGAAATAATGACCCACATTTTGTTGCTGATTGCCTCCTCCAGCCTTGTAAGCCTAATAAATCTTGGAGTACTGGAGAAGTGTGAGATCAGCAGAGAGCAATGTTGCTGCGCCCCCTTCAGAAGGGGGCTAAATGAAGATCTAAGAAACTACAAACCAATCTGTCTAACAATGATATTTGGGAAGATTTAAAGTTGCTCATAAATCCTAGCTCAATCTGTAAATCCACTTAAAAATACTGTAGTTAATTAATATAAGTCAGCAAGGCTTTGTCTAGACAAGTCTTGTCAGACTAAGCTCCTCTCATATTTTAAATGATTAATTTCCTAATGATATAGATATAAAGTATCTTCATTTCAGTCCAGGTGGTCCTTGCTTAAGGACCACTTGTTCAGCAACCATTCGAAGTTACCATGGTTCTGAATAAAGGATACTTATGATTGGCCCTTGAAGTTCTGGCCACTGTGATCAAGTGATCGTGATTCAGGTGTTTAGTGACCATCTTACAATAACAATGTTGCAGTGTCCCATGGTCACATGATTGCTATTTGTGACCTTCACTAATAGCTTCCGACAAGCAATTGGGAAGCTGACAGATTACAAATGACAAACATGACACTGCTCTTAACAATAGTACGGGATTCATATTAACTTAACAACGGCAACTGGATGTGCTATAATTGCCATGGTTAAGTGACACAGTCATGTGACATTGAGCTTTATGACGTTATTTAGCCATGGAAATTCCAATCCCAATTACCATCAGTAACTTAGAAATATCTGTAAAGTATTTTTAATGCCCCATGACATTCTCTTTGGCAATTATGTGTAGGCTTAATAGCATGACAATTTAAGTAGATAAACGAGTTGGCTCAAAATTTGGATTTAAAGAATGCTCATCAATGGTTTTCCATAAAATCTCTTCAGTTTAAGATGCCACAAGACTCAATCCTAGTCATCTGTTCTTCAGTGGATAAGGAAGTGTAAAGAATGCTTACCAAAACTGCAGATAGCACAGAACAGGATGGAGTATTTTTAGAATATGAAAAAAAAAAATCCTGAGAGATTAGAGAAATAGGATAAAATTAATATAATAAAATTTAATAAGTACAAACTTTTTTATTTCGTAAAACAAATTAAATATACAAGTACAGGATAGGAGGTTCCTGGCTTGGTAACAGTACCTATGAAAAGATCTTAAAACAGTAACTGATTAGTGTGATGAGGACAAAAAAAAATGACAAATACATCAACGTAACTATAAGTTACAAGTTACAGGAAGTAATCATATTCTTCACTGGAACAGATTCCAAAAAGGGGACTATTACAGAAAATGAGGAACTTATTAAATCTTAGGAAAATATAGGTATAATTAGCCTTAAGAGAAGGAAGACTGAAGGGATGTACAAATAGCATTCTTCTAAAACTATTTCAAAAGGGAAATCAAAACCTGTCTCATCCTAGAGTATGTGCCAAGCAATAATGTATTTAAATTACAACACAAACATTAAATGAATGTTAGAAAAATATTAAAAACAGTAGTTCTTAATAGACATCCTTCTACAGTGGAACCAATTTAAAACAAATGAGAGGCTCTCTCTTCAGTGGGTGTGTTTGGGAACCATTTGTTGGTCATGCTTAATTTGGATCCTTGCACTGGGAAAAATCAAGGTTTCCAACTGGCTTCCTGCAACTTTATAACATTCTGATTCTAACAGGTAACATTCTAATTCACCAAAAAAAAAATCATACAAACAGGTGTGGTGGCGCAGCAGCTTAATGACACCAGTTGTGTTGACCAGAAATGGCTGGCACTTTGGTGGTCCAAGCCGCAGCACTGCATGACAGGGTGAGTTCCTGTCACTCACCTCCAGGTCCCTGAGTTGCACTGCTGGATGCAGTTTGAAAGCACATAAAAATGCAAGTAGATGAACTAATCAGTTACTGGGAGCCGGCTGGCAGCGACGGAAACAATGAGTCGGAGCTGGACTTGCCTGTCTCGGGAGCAGAGCAGGAACTGCAGAGGATGCCCCAGATGTGAACATCGCCAGCCAGTGGGGGGGGTGTGATATAATTGTAAAAAAAATGTCTAAGCTTGTAAGCCACCAAGAGTCTTTGGAGATTGACGGCATAGAAATGTGTAAAATAACTAACTAACTAACTAACTAACCAACAGGTTTGATAAAAAGGCACCAAGGAAATGGGCAAAAGCTTTATAAACAAGTAAAAGATATAGAGGTAGTTTTCTGACTGTAACTTAAGACTGCTCATAATGAGCCTCGCAATTATGGCTAAAGTTGTGATGGTTGTAAAGTGTGTCATTATGTGACTGACCGGATTTTATTATCTGTTTTTGCAGTGGTCATTAAGCAAACCCATTTGCTATGAGACAATTTTTGCCAGAAATCAGTAGCAAGTGCATTTTCCAGCAAAAATGTTGTAAATTGCAGTCATAAATGTGGATTAGTTGCTGATTGCCCAAAATGTGGTTACATGACCACAAGGGGCATGGCTACCAGAACATTGGAACAGGGAAGTAAGTACCTTTTCAGGGGACGGGTTTGTTGTAATTTCAAATGGTCGCTAAACAATTGCTCATAAATTTAGGGCTGTCTTAGATGTACTATTTTACAGTTAACATCATGAACGCTAGCAACATTTCTCAAACTGTAATTTTCAGAGAAACTAAAATGTAGAGAAGAATGTTATTATTATAATATTATTGTAAGCTACTGCACCAACCAGAAAAACATCCGGATATATGTGTATAAAAATAATCAATCTACTTTTTTTCTGCAACTTGATTTTCAAATCAGTTGTCAGAGCTTATATATTTTCAATACTATTTCTACATAAACATAAAATTACCTTAAAACTAATAATAGCATGTGAAAACCATGGCACAAGATCTTATTTGATGTAAATGGGATTTGTAAGGATAAATTTATTCAATAATACAAACTGACTTGAAAGAAAGAAACATGGTTGCTTTTTTCTTATTAATTCAGGTTATTGGTTTAAGAAAATAAACAGAAATGATCAATTATTTTTCTTATGACCATATAGGTTTGTAATATGAGTAGGAAATCTTTTTCAGACTAAAAGGTTCAATAAGTCCTTCTGCTATCTTGGGGCATGGTCAAATGATGACACTTGAATGAAAAGTGCTAAAATTTTTAGCCCAATTTATTTGTGTTAAGGATTGGGGGCAAGTCCCACTAAATCACCAATCGTGAAAAATTAGCCTATTCTTTTTTACACTGCTCAGGCTTTTCAAGGAGAAAACTCCCTGCAAGTTTCCAGTTCTTTCACAGCCTGCTCAAATTTAAAAACATACACATGCAAAAAATTGAAAATTTTAGTTCTACCCATTCTGGATAATAGCTCTTGGGGCTGAAACATCAGCCTAGGGTCAAAACTTACAAATTGCCAATTCCAGATTTTCATACAACAAATCCTCCTATGCAGCAATATTTACATATAGATTAATAAAAATCTTTGCATTTTCACTTGGATAGATTTTGTTAGTGTCTTTGAAAACCAGAACAAGTGAAAGAAAAAAACCAGGATAATACTGCTTCCATAGATTCCTGAGCTAGAAAATTTTAAATTTTCTTTTTGTACCTTTGTTTATTAAGCCATTTATAAACTGCTACTTTTAATCTTTGAATACATAGATAACTAATAAACTCAGTATAAAAGAAAAGCTGTATATTATGAAAGCAGTTAACAGAACTATCAGAGATACATTCTATATTTTCCCACAATCCTTGCCTAGTGGACACTCTTAATTAACTTAATAAGGCTGACTTCAGAGATATGAACTTTCCTCCAGCTCTGCCCTTTTGCCACCCTGCAGTCCACTGCCTACCCTTGCTATCCCCAGCTGATCTTCATTAAGGATAGGGAGTTCTGGGCAGCCAAAAAGGCAGTGGGGAGAATATAGGTGGGTGGAGACAGTTGAAGAGAAAGTGTCCACAGCAGGGCAAGAAAAAAATGAGGTCTGGCCTAATGACTGTAACCGGGACTATTGGAACTGCTCTTGCCTAATAGCTGAGTGACAGAAATTCTGCTCCCAATTAGGGTAATTAAGTGATGGCTACCTGTATAGGATTGTTAGAATGAGTATGTAATATTTGTAGCTTTTAGTAACATTATAATTAAAGCTCTAATGCAAATAGATTTGAAAACTTACTTGAAAATAGTTATACTTACTTACTGTTATAGAGTATCTATTACTGGAGAGTACTGCTTACCTGCAATAGTATGTGCATAAAGTCGGCTCCCAAATGTGAAAACATGCAGTTCATATAGCTTGGCAATTTTTTCTAAGAATTCTTTACAATGAGGTCGTAATCGTGTATGCAGCATAGGTTCACCTCGACCTAATTGATAATGAAATATTCCCTAAGGGAGAGAAAGATCCACAATAAGTCTTTAAGACATTTTGCCTCATATATGGCTAGAACATATGAATAATGAGGAAAAATCTATATACTCGGAAAACTGTGGCTGAATTCAAAAGAAATTAGGATTTGGGTGAATAACCACTTTTCCTTCGAGATTTATCATATCCAGAGTACAAACCAATATTCTGTAGCTACTTATTATGGGAATGTTATAGGACAGATTCCTGAACACTTTTTAAGATTTAAGCAATTCCTGTCTGAGAATATGTACTTATTATAAGATGATTAATATTACATCAACATCAATTCTTTTAATTTGAAGAAATGTACAATGATGAAGAAAAATCTGTTCTACTTATGGGTGCGCTCTATGAATGGGTAGATGCAACTACAATATTGAAAAGACTTTATAAGATATAAGATTTATATCTATAAGAGGTAAAGGTTTCCCTGCCAGTCATGACGACTCGAAGGTGTGGGTGCTCATCTCCATCCATGGTCATGTGGCCAGCATGACTAGATGCCAAAGTTGCATGGACATTGTTAGCTTTCCCACCGAAGTAGGTGGTATCTATTTATCTACTTGCATTTGCATGCTTTCGAACTACTAAGTTGGCAAAAGCTGAGGCAAACAACAGGAGCTCACCCTGTTGCATGGCAACACTGGGTCTCAATCTTGCGCCTCTGACCTTCCAGCCATCAGCTGAGCGTCTCAACCGCTCGTGCCACTGCGACTCCGTATTTATATCTATAGGGTATACAGGGTGTGTCAAAAGCCAGGCCCCAAAGCCAAATCACAGTATGATTTTTTTCCTAAATAAAGTTTATTTCGTATAAAGTTTAAAAAAATTTCAGCGGTCATGCATCAAATGAGTAAGAAAGTTTAGAAGAAAATGGCAATCAGTTTCAACATTTAATATAATTTATATAATTATAAATCATCTATTGGTCCTGACAACTGATACATCTTTTATGTTTTTGTGTGTGTACACACACACACACACTATATGCACATATAAAATGCTCACGTTCCCTATCAATCTATCTGACACAACCATTAAAAATTACTTCAGACACATCCATTTCAATTTTAAATATTATTTTAGAATTATTTTACACTTATTAAAGATGGTAGTAGTTAATAAAGTTGCTTTACTCTGTTAGACATCTGTGGACAGTGTTGTTCTGTTGTATGGATCAACGTCTGATCCAAATCTACCATCAGCACCAGTTTTCGATTTCGGCGTAGCCTTTCCTGATCTTCTCTTCCCAACTGTTCAGCTTGCTAAAATAAAAATATATAGCATTTTAAATTCAAATGAATTACATATAAAATAGAATACACCATAAACTCAAAAGAAGATAATTGTAATTAGATTTCTTTATTCAACCATAATGAGGAACTCAGAAAATTCTGAGAGTAGCAGTGTTTCAGGTTTCCATCCAAAGGCTGTTAAATCTTAGCTATTTATTCAAAATAAAATGGATTATGCTAACATTTTTAATTATGAAATTTTCTAGCAATATGGTTTTATTTTTATTCACAGTATGTAGTAGATGCATGTGAAGAAGTGAAACAAATGTTTTTCTACATAACCCATTCTGTACTGTGAGAGAAGGTGGTATTCAATTAAATTACAGTGGTGCCTCACAAGACGAGTAACTCGCAGGATGAGAAACTCGCAGGATGAGCAAAAAATTTAATCAAAAA
>JANHZU010008360.1:2079-12972 GCA_032468055.1 Acrochordus granulatus
CTGTAATCTGTATGTATAATGTAAACACATACAAGCCACATTTGGCTTAGTGTGCTCTACAACTTTAGCTTCTATTTTATATCCTAACATACACATTTCAGAAACTATAAGGCTGTCACATTATGGATTTTTAAATTATTAAAGTGGATTATTACCTTGATTTATAAATATCAATAGAGATAATTTTTCTCAGTCCAAAGATATAATGTTTCACTGGCTCATGTTTACAACTGAACAGCAAAAATACATTTCAAAAAATGTTCCTGTTTAATGTACAAACTGGAAAGATTTAAGAAGGTTATAGATAACATTACAGATTCTGTAGGGTGAAGCTTTTCCTTCATGGAGAGCTTTAAGCCTCACCTGTAAGATTCTTTTCTTAATAGCAAAAAGTCTCCATTGATAAAATGAGTGAGATTATGGAAATATCATCCAAGCACATCCTTTAAAACCGAGAGTAAATATCACTGTTTTCAGTGCTATAAAATTCCAGCTAAGTATGATTTGAATTCCAGAATTTATTTTTTTGAAAATGAGTGGGATTACAGTGACAGAAATACAGGAGAGCTCCTTTCTGACTTTTGCATATAAGAAAAAAAAAGTAAAATAGATGAAAAAAGGCCAGGTCCCCAAAGAGTCAAAATATTTCCTGCATATTATTGCTGTGTGTTTGTGATAGAATAGAGTAGGAACCAGATATCTTTCCCAAAGTATATTTCACTTCTTTTACTCCTGGTAGAAAAGCTGTGGATCAGGTAAGGGGCAGAGGAAAATGGAACAAAGAAAAAATATCATTGGGGAAATAAAATGAAAAACTCAGCAAAAGGAGATGGGTAGAAGGAATACATTCTGATTTTGTTGTTTCTTTCATCAAAAGCTATTCAGCCTGATGGCGAATGGATCAAAGCTTCAAGGGATTGTGATTAGTTTCGTTTTTTAATGTTAAACGAAAAAAATAAGGATTCAAAAAACATTTCTGTAACAGTTTGTTCCCATCACCACACTTTGAAATTAAAGAAATACATAAAAAAAATAACTCTTGGCACCACTTCAAAGAGCATTGGTCATGACCAATGGCCTTTACATTAAGTACTATTGCCACTCCCACAAGCTATCTATGCATTTTAATTAATTTTGATGCCAAAAATAATTTAATTCCATTTGCTTCCAATATTTTTTCTCAAATATTCTTCCTGAGATAGTCATTCATTTACTCATTTTATGTGAATCTGCATGACTGTAGTTGTTTATTCATATCTTTTCACTGAATGCTGGTGAAATATTTAGACAATATTTCATCTGTGACTAGTTGCAATTTTATCCCATCCAAAAAAAGAAGTAGAAGAAGAAAAGGATAGAATATTTGTCTCACTTCTAATATCCACTAGACATCCATCCATGGATTTAACTTGTATAGTTTTACAAAAATGTTCCCGAAGAGTGCAATCAGTTTGTTGCTTGCAATCCTGGAATAGAGAAGAATGTCCTGTACCTTCAGAACTTAAAAAATATATTCCTATAAGAGCTGGTAACGAATGCTGATTCTGTCAAAGATATGTGAAATTGCATGCTCGCTTGGGCAGCATATATACTAAAATTGGAGTGATACAGAAAAGATTAGTATGGCCCCTGCACAAAGATGACATGCAAATACATGAAGCGTTCCACATTTTTAATGAACAAAATTTCTGAAATTGGACTGATAACCTAAAGAGAAACAGTACTGTAAAATGTCTCATCCTTATATGTACTCACATTCATCAGCATGTCCATTTGTAAGTTAAGTCTTACTGAATTAAATGGATGATGCATGCTGACTTTGGACTGTAAATATTCTTATTAATTCAAGGATCTTTCGAATCAAATGGATTGTGAGAGTGATGATAGACATCCTGTTCCATAGAAATGTAGGAAACTCCTACCTGCTTTGGAGTTAATGGATGAAATCTGTATTAATTTGTGGTAGCTAAAAAACAAAAGTCTGGTAGCACTTTTTCAGATTAACAAATTTAGCTCATGCCTCCTGATGTTTTTCTTAGGAAATATGTTTATGAATTTATATGTAAAATATTTGTAGTTTTTGAAAGCAAATACATCTGGAAGATAAATACCTTTGGGATAATCAGCTGAAATGTTTATAATAGGGAAACATTACCAGGACATCAGCAGCTCTGTTTGATAGTACAACATGCTGTCTGTGGAAATTGGATAAAAGAGTATATTATAATTAAAACACAAGGAGCTAAGCATTACAGATTTATCATGTGAGCAAGGTCTTTGCATAATGTATACAGAATATAATTTGAGCCTAATCATTTGGGCCTCAGATAAAAAAATCTGGATTGATTTGCTTTAGGATGCATATGTTTATTTTCTTGGAATCCATGATATTCTCAGGACTCTTCCTGAAAGAAAGAGTCACCAAAAGTTCAAAAGCAGAATATTTTTTCCATCTTCCTTCTTCAGTGTTCAACTTTTGCTCCACAGAATGTCAAGGGAAAATAATTGCCTGCACAATTCTGATCTTCGTATGTATAGGCACATCTGAATATTTTCTTCATTACTCTACAATACCAGTCTTTGATATATGTGTGTGTGTGTGTGTGTGTGTACAAAAACTACCAAATATATATATCAAAACCTACCAAAAAAATAGTGAGAAAAATCAATTTATAGTGTACTAGTTCTTGGTAGGAAAGGAGAAGAAATATATATATATATTTCCCTTGCTGGTTCTTTTACTGTTGATTGTCTTAAAAGGCAGAAGCTATTTACCACTTCTATTTCTTTATTATGTATTCTAAGACAGGTTGCTCCATTTGTTGTAATTACTATATGTTATGTTTAATCATATCCTCATTTTTCACTGTTCTTAATATATCAGCAGTAATATATCCAGAAGTAGCAATCTTGGGTAGGGGTGTGTATTTCAAATAATGGCACATGTTTCAGTGGAGAATCTGCCCCTAGTGTACTTGTACCCAACATCACAAAACATGTATAAGTCAGCCAGGCATAATGCCATAGTGCATGTTTTGTCATTTTGGCATTCCTGTGAATAAGGAATGAATGCCAATAATATATTGCATCCATTAGCATTTATATTATTAACCATACAATAGTAATTTATTTTCAGATTTCTTTTACCATGTGAAGGGTACAATTTGTTCTGTAATACAAGCACATAATATAAGCTTAGATTTCCTTCCCTTATTTAACTACTGTCTCATTTTGTAACATCGGCACCATAATCCCAAACATATTTACTATGAATTAAACCTGATTACAAACAACAGCTTTTAAAGAGTAAATTTGCATTGGATTGTGCTGTGACTGCCAAAATTCATACGTATTTTTCATCACCCACAAGAAGAAAAGGATATTCATTTAAATGTAATCTATGTAAGAGGCATACATGTAGTAGGGGAAAAAAAACACTTAATGTGTTTCTGAATGTCAGACATGATAAATGGAGACTGGAATAAAGAAACTCCCAATAAAGCAACAGCCCAATTTATTTATGTTTAAATAAATCTAGAAAATTATAAATCCAGCAATCAGATTTTTGGTTCTGGATTAATGCTAGTAAATTCAGCTTGTACTTTTGAAACCCTGGCTCAGCAATATCACTTGCTATCACAACTGGAGAACTGTTGAAATATATCAATCCCATATTAATTTTCTTTATAGTTCTGCTCATGCAACTTTCCAACACAGTTGCAACTTGGCTCTCTGTCCTGTGTTGTTTATGTCTGTCATATAAGGAAAACATGAATGTCTGGAGGAACCCAAAGCACCAAGATGGCTATTTGCACAGCTGCCACAGAATTTGCACATATTACTGTTAAGGTATGCACACAAAGTCAAGACAGTGAGTAATCCTGTACCATGAGCCTATTGAATCTAAGTTACTTTGTTCTTATGTAGGCTTTAAGATTGAGGATTAAAAAGGCCTACTTTGGGCAGCACTTATTTAAGTTTCATGTACCATTATGATCAGCAGAGCTTTTTCACTATAGTGCAACACATATTATAAGAAAGAAACAACCACATAAGATGCTTCTACAGTTCCCAAAATTCTTTCCCCAAGCTACCTTATATCTGGTGTGCTTTATGATTTGCAGCAGCCAGAATTCTGGACAAATTGGTGTCCAAATTCTGGACACCCAGAATCAAGGTGTATTTTCTTTTTAATAATTCTGACATTGTCTTTTTAACATTTATACCTAACCTATAACTGGCTTCTGTATTGTGAGTAGTTAACTTGATAGAGTTTTAAAGATAATTGGTCATAAGAAATAAATAGAACAAAACCTACCAAAAAATATAGTGAGAAAAATCAATTTATAGTGTACTAGTTCTTGGTAGGAAGGGAGAAGAAATACTGCTGTTTTCTAAGGAAAAAAAGTCAAAACTCTTTTGAAAGGAACATATCAAGGTAGGAACCTAGGGATAGCCTAAGTCACTTTGCTACTTGAAACAAAAGTAAAAAATGCTACTTCTTTTCAAATCAAAATGCTTTATATTCAGGATCTAGCAAATGAACAATGACCTGATACCTTCCCTGGTGACAATTTGCTCTTTTTATTATACTTAAAATCAGCAAAATAGAGGAAAATAATAGACAGGGAAAGATTAGAGATTTCTTCAGGAAGATTGCAGCTATCAAGGGAAACTTTTGTGCAAAAATGGGCATGATAAAGGACAAAAGTGGTAGAGATCTAACAGAAGCAGAAGATATTAAGAAGAGGTGGCAAGAATACACAAAAAATCTATACAGGAAAGATCTAAATGTTCCTGATAACCACAATTGTGTGGTCACTAACCTAAACTGACATCCTGGAGTGTGAAGTCAAGTAGGCCTTTGGAAACATTACTAACAACAAAGCTAGCTGAGATGACAACATTCCAGCTGAACTATTTAAAATCCTAAAGCATGATGCTATTAAAGTGCTGAACTCAATATGCCAGCAAATTTGGAAAACTCAACATGGCCACAGGATTGGAGAAGATCAGTTTCAGCCCCAAAGAAGGGCAATGCCAAAGAATATTCAAACTACCTTACAATTGTGCTCATTTCATATGCTAGCAAGGTTATGTTCAAAATACTACAAGCTAGGCTTCAGCAGTATGTGAACCAAGAATGACCAGAAGTACAAACTGAGTTTCAAAGAGGCAGAGGAACTAGACATCAAATTACCAACAGTTGCTGGATCATGAAGAGTCAAGGAGTTCCAGAAAAACTTCTACTTCTGCTTCATTGATTATGCTAAAGCCTTTGATTATGTAGATCACAACAAACTGTGACAAATTCTTAAAGAAATGACAGTACCAGACCACTTTTCCTGTCTCCTGAGAAATGTGTATGCAGGTCAAGTAGCAACAGAACTGGACATGGAACAATGGATTGGTTCAAAATTGGGAAAGGAGTTAGACAAGGCTGTATATTGTCACCCTGCTTATTTAACTTATGTGCAGAGTACATCATGCGAGATGCCAGGCTGGATGAATCACCAGCCAGAATTAAGATTGCCAGGAGAAATATCAACAACCTCAAATCGGCAGATGATACCACTCTAATGGGAAAAAGTGAATAAATGAAGAGAAAGTGAAGAAAAACTAAAGAGCCTCTTGATGAGGGTGAAAGAGGAGAGTGTTTTAAAAAACTAAGATGATGGCATAGAACGGGAAGAAATGGAAGCCATTACAAATTTTATTTTTCTTTGGTTCCAATATTACTGCAGAAGATGACTGTAACCATGAAATTAATAGACTCTTGCTTCTTGAGAGGAAAGTTATCACAAACCTAGACAGCATATTAAACAGCACAAACATCACCTTGCTGACAAAGGTCCATATAGTCGAAGCTATGGTTTTTCCAGCAGTAGTATACAGCTGTGAGATTTGAATCATAAAGAAGGCTGAGCGCCAACAAATTGATGCCTTTGAATTGTGGCGCTAGAAAAGGGACTCTTGAGAGTCCCTTGGATTGCAAAGAGATCAAACCAATCAATCCTAAAGGAAATCAACCCTGACTGTTCATTGGAAGGACAGATACTGAAGCTGAAGTTCAAATACTTTGGCCACATAATGCAAAGAGCAGACTCATTGGAATAGACTGTGATGCTGGGAAAGATTGAACTCTGGGAGACAGAGGAGGACAGGGAGGCCTAGAGTACTGTAGTCCATGGGGTCATGAAAAGTCAGATATGATTTAGTGAGTGGACAACAACAAAATTTGCAGCATTCATCTCATTCTTCCTGTGAGAGGTCTGGCCTGCAAGAATCCATATTTCCTCCATGATGACTTGTATTCAAACTAGATACTGGCACAGGTGGATAGAAGAAGGCTTATTTTATAAGATAAAAAAAATGTATTTTTTACTTATTTCTTCAATTATTTTTTTGATAAAAGAGTGAAAAACAGACTATAGGTTAGCCAAAGACCAGTATCAAGTTCTCATTGACCTTTGTCCCCCTACTCATTAGACAGAGACTTGATTTATAACTGCATGCTACCAGATCTGCAACAGCCCTTGACTAATATAATATGAACTTCCCAATGAATGATTGACAAGATATAAATAAGGATGTAAAGGTGTTTGCATTTTAATATATTACATTAGTAATTTATAGTACAATGTACACATGTATATCAATGACATTCATAAAACTATAAAATATTTTTCAACTTTTTTAAAAAAAGTTATTAACATATCAAGAAAATCATTATATAAAGTAAGGACATTTAAAAAAATCTAATTTCATGAATATTAATATATTTCCCAGCCCTCAAATCCTCTCTCCTGATCCCACAAAAATCTCTGCTGGTTTCCAGTAAGTCTAAAAAATGTTCTTTGAACTTTAACAATGGAGGATAGATTGGAATAAAAGGATGGGGACATTATAAGTAGGTTGAACATGTCCCTGTCCTTACAAATGTAATGGGAATTTTCAACTAAAAAAAATGGGTAATTGTGGTATCAGACATTTTATTTAATATTATTTCTCTGAAATGTGCTTTTTAAAATACATAAGTATTCAGAAAAAAAATTACACCACTGAACTATATCACTCAGGTGCCAAGGTTTTTATATATTATTGTTTTGAGGATGTTTTTGTACTAGGTATTAATTCTTATGCTGCAAGAAGCAATAGGTGGCCAATACTGTGGCTCATCCAGCTGGATTAAAAAAAATCCTTCCTATTTTATGTTATTTTTTTCCAATCAGATATTTATTTCTTCTTTCTACGTACATATATGCTTCTTTATGAAAAGAGCATAACAGAGAAATATAATGTTCCTAATTGAATATAAAGCCATTATGCTCAGAAAAAAGAAGGTCACATGAATCCCAGGATGATAACAAGGTCAGTAAAGAACACTGTATTATAACATCACATTAATTCACATAAAGGAAATAGTATTAATATGAATCTCTCAGTCCTCTAGAAACTCATTATTAAATATATTTCTCAGGATTCCTTGTAAGAATCATTGCCTCTCCTTTGATCCCATTCCATTTTATCTGCAAGGTGGCAAATCTTAACAAGAAACAAAAAACAAAAGCAGAATTTCTGGAAACATTTTAGAGGATTGGTTGTAAAGCTTCGTTCAAACTTTGAATAACTATAGTTTAAGACCCAAATCTGGATAATTTTTTTCCTGTATTATTTAACAGCAGTAATTTAAATCTTGGACTTCCATGAGGATCCATGATGAACTAGATGTCCCTGAAGGAGAAGGGCAGAACTGAGGTAGAGGGTTTTTTTTAATTTATCAATCACATTTTGGAATCACCCATCTCCCTGACAGATTAATGAAATATTAAGACATAAAAAACAGTACATAAAAGTTCAAAATTTAAAAAAAGGCAAGGATGATTAAAAACATGTTAAGGATGTTTAAAAAAAATTAAAAAATAAAGGGAGGGCTTTCAGGGCACTAAACAGTCACATGGCTGTATGCTCCTCTATGCTACCCAAGCAAGGTCACGATTGATGCCAGATGGTGACTTCTGACCAGCAAAATTTCTCCAGAAAAAAGAGAGGCCATGTGTTCACTCACTTATAAACCAGACAGCTGTTCTCTCTTGAAGTTTTCATGGTTGACTTGTGAGTCAGTGGCTGTGAGTTGAAGAAACCCAAAGTGCAGCCTATATTTACATAAGGTTTGCCAAGCCTGATTTCTTATTCTTTTTTGGAAATTGCTTCTTAACTGCTTTTTAGCTATAAGGAACCTTTGCAATGGCAGGTTTTAGATCATTGGGTCAGTTTCCTTCCATCCTTAATGAAAAAAGTTTTAAACACAAGTTAAGACTTTTAAAACATCTCTTTATGAAAAAAATAAAAGTAGGATTTAAAAAATCTAAAAAAGGTGATTTGAAATTTATTTTAAAAAGTTACAGGCTAAGGATCCAAATGGATTTGAAATTGTGAGAATCCTTTCTGTTGAAAATGTTTTGAATTCTTTAAAAAAATCTTGATCTAATGGTACTTTGAAATGTGGACACTAGAGGGAACTAGAAAGAACTATATATTACAGTTAATATTTTCCTACAGTTAAGGGAGGAAAACACTTAAATTTGGCTTTTTATACAGAATGGAGTGAAATATTTGACATTGGATGAAGTGAATGATATTTATAAACGATAGATCCAGAACTAAATTTTAGCAGTATTTGCCATTATATATAAAATATTTTTAAATGTTGAAAAAGGAACAACTTTTACAGGGAAAGAGTGAAACTGATTTGAAATTGGGTTTTAAAATGACAGGCTATGGACAAAGATGCAAAAGATACAAATGAAACCAGCTCTTGTCTGTGTGTGTGTGTTAACAGATAAAAAGATTGACCTGGATAACTTTCCTGTATTGGATCTACAAAAGAGACTTTTATACTTTTGAAGGATTTTGTGAGAAGTGACCAAGAACAAAATAAAAAGTAATCAAGTTCAAGGACAGTATTTGAAAGGATTAAAGATCATGATTGATAAAAGTAAAAGGAAGTAATATAAAGTTGGTTTATTTGATCAAGGTTAAAATAGATATGTTATCTCAGGTAATCTGTAATGGACTTTTCCTGATCACCAATGAATGACAAGGTTTCAAAAATTTGTTTATAGATAAGAGATGAGATATGAAGAGAGATTTTTGTTGTATTTTAAAAGAAATTAAAAAGTTACTAAATTATTTATACTTGTGATGAAGGAGGAGATCATTTCTTTATATATTTATTTTCTTTTTCTTTCCTATATTCTTATTTTTTCTTTCTTTTCTATTTTACTGTATTTTTTATTCTTTTCTTTTTTTCAATTGTGTTTATCTTTTTAATTTAAATGTTTAAAATAATATAAAGTAGTAATTTAAATCCTAATGCTGGAAAATGCTTTAGTGCTCCTTTTCCATATACTGTATACATGATTTATGACCAAATCAAACTCCAAATAGGAAGTGAAAAAATGTTAATGATAGGATTTCTTTCATGGTCCATAGTGATTTTCAGTTCACAGAATTTCCAAGTGGAACATTAAATATATTTCTCTCAGCATAATTGTGGCAAGACATTATAGATCTCCTAAGCTTCTTGGCACTTTCTTTCCATTGCACTACTGTAAGCCACCTCAAAACAATTATAATATTTTAGGAAAACTGGAAGCATGAAAAAGTGAGGAGGTGTATCTGAATGCTGAAATCATATAAACCCCAGTGAATATGCAAATAATTTATAATTTGTTTTATTTTAATATAGAATGTTTGTTGTTATTCAAATGTGCATTTATAAAAATGCATATTTCAATTGAAAAGGGATTTTAAAAGCTTCAATTTTAAAGAAACATTTTTTTGAAAAAAATTAAGTGTTTTTATTTTTTTTTCATCCTTATTCCTACAAAAGAGCTTCTGAACACAACTACAGCTATGTTCAAATCTGGCCACCATTCTTCTGGGATTCAATCTATGATAAATGGAGAGAAAAATCATTAGGAGATTTCTGGGCAGTCACTCATCTTCAGTCCAGCCTACTTCACAGGACTGTTGTGAGAAAAAAATGAGAGGAGGGAGTGCCAAGTAAACCATCTTAAGCTTGTTCAACTGTAGTTATTGCTATTAGGATCAATATAATGTAATGACTTTTGAGTCTCAGGCTCAAGTCTTCTGTCAGCCGTAGATGCTGACTGGCTAACTTGGGTTCAGTCAATATGATTTGAGTTAGACATTTGACTTGAAGGCAACTTGATTGAATTTCTGAATCATAACAACATTCCATTGGATTTGAAGCTTTTTTTTTCTAAATCAGATCAATCAGTGAATCAAATTGAATTGTTTTGATGCTCTCAGTCACCAAATTGAACCATTTAAATATTCCAAATCAAGACTGTTTTGAATTGAAAAAAAATCTACTATTTGAAGTGAATCGATTATTCAGATTTGGTTTGGTAACTCATGCAAATATGTCTCATCACAGCCTTTCTCATATAGTTGCTGTATGGCAAAATTGGACAAGGGTATTATTTTAGCTGCTTGATGTTCAGTTGGATTTAAATATAACATAATATTTATTTTTTATTCATATCATTATATTTTATTATCATAATAATGATAATATATATTATGAAACTACTAACAGCACTGAAAGGAACCTTGGGTAAAAGGAAAAGTTATTTCCTAATGGTATTCTTAATCTCCCACAAACAAACATTTTTGCATAGCTCTGATCTAAGTAGATATAACATATGATTGTGGGTGAAGGGAAATGCAGACAGAAAAAAAATGGTGATGTTTTAAAGCCATTTATTCTTCTAGGACAGGTTGTCTGGGATTTTACTAATAAATTAACTGTAAGTAATACAAGTGTTCAGAATGGATATATGGATTGCAGTTTGAGTATATTCC
>JANHZU010008360.1:14442-25202 GCA_032468055.1 Acrochordus granulatus
ACTTAGTTCAATGTGTCTGTGTGTGTGTGTGTGTGTGTGTGTGTGTGACACAAATCACAGAAAATTTCTTTATACTGAACAATTTATATATCACACCAAGCCTTCATCTGGTTGGTTTGGGATTGTTGAAGCATATTGCATAAACTCAATCACTGTAACTTATAAATAAATAAATAGTTTTTGGTTTGATATATTGAGATCCAAAGACTGATGCTCCGCAAATAAGTCAGCATGTTCCAGCCTAGTCTCCAACTTGATGTGTCCCGCATCAATTCCAATACTTCCGAGCCAGCCAGAATATCTAGTAACCATTCCGTTTGAGAACAATAGAAACTGGTTCAACTTATTTGGTTCACCAAATTGATGGTGAATTATCTGTTTTTTGCTTTTCTTTCTTGTTTACATGATATTGTCTCATAAATCATTTCTGAATCTTTTTTCTTTTGCTTGCCTCAGTGCAATTTACCATTAAAACACCCCAGACTTCTGTTTCGTGAATAAAAAACACAATAGCAAGTGTTATAGGAAAAAATACATACAATAATAATCTAAAACTCAATGGGATTATATTATAGTTGCCTATAATAAGATATCTATGGGCATGTATATTGCACTTGTTCCTGATTGTTTTTTCTTTTAAAATATTTCCATTAAAAATAATAAACAGGAACTGGCACATTGCAAAGCAGGCAAAATGCCAATCACATAGGCCCAGAAGAATTTTTAGCAAATAAATAAGGTGAGGGGCCTGAAGTCAGTATTTTATTCAGAATTGTCCTCCCTGGCCCAAGGAAATGATAAACATTACATTAGATGATTAAAAATGCCATGGAAGTCTAACATACACGCACGTGCACGCACACACTCTCACACAAAGAGAGAGACTAGAATAGCAGGAGGAACCTTCCCTGACTTGTCTTCTTGAAACAAGTGCTTTGTCATTAGTCACAACCCAGAAAGGAAGCCATTTTATAAATAGGCAATACCACATATTATGCCTATAACTTCTCAAAATTACAGATATGTCAACCAGCAAATTGATGGAAAATGTTAATTACAGGATGAAAAACAAGTGATCAATAAACCCAAGTGAGTAAGAGAGAAAACTAAAGGAATCAGTGGAATAGGAAAATGTAATGTGAGAGTGTTATTATTTTTGATTTGGAAAGGTATATCATTCACTGTTAGCACAGTCACTTAATTTCAGTACAAATAACCTTATTCATTATCGTAGTAGACATAAAAGGATCATATAAGGTAAAGGTTTCTCCTGCCACTCATGTCTGACTCTAGGGAGCAGTGCTCATCTCCAATTCATAGACAAGGGAGCCAGTGTTTGTCCAAAGATGTTTCTGTGGTCATATGGATGCCATGACTATATGCCAAGGTGCACAGAGCGCTGTTACCTTTTCCACCAAAGGTGGTACCTATTTCTCTACTTGCACTTTACATGCTTTCAAACTTCTAGGTTGGCAGCAGCTGGAGCAAGTAACAGGAGCTCACCCATATTACGCAGCTGTGCTTGGGTTTCAAACTGCTGAGCTGCCAACCTTCTGGCCAACAAGCCCAGCATCTTAACAGCTTGGCCACTGGACCTCACAAGGATCATATAAATATATGCAAAATTGAACTAGAATGTTTTTCTTAGTCTTTTCACATAGAAAAACTAATAATTTCAGAAACCAGCCTTAAGACAGATTTGAAAGTAATTTTGTTTTACATTACATGTTCAAGATCATGAGGATCTGTGCTTGCCAAGTTCTTTTTAATTTAAATTGGGTGTTATAGGCATCAGTGGCAACTTTACGTTGATGTAAAATGCAACAGCAATGTTACTAAGCAGTGTAAGATGCTGATACTGAAAGACCTTTATGAATTGCCAACTGCTTAGTGATAAGAGTTTTGACCTTCAAAGCTCTATCTGGTTTTAGGACCTGACTTTCAAAACAACTGCTTTGCCTATTACAAACCTATCTGGTTGTTAAGGTCAGTAGGAAAAATCCTCTTGAATATGTCAGTACTCTCATTACTTAAAACAATAAGTAAAATCTTTCTGCCTGCTTCCCACTTTCTGTTCTCTCTAGGTTTAGAATTTCTGTAAAGATATGTCTCCTTTGCTGGGTTTTAACCTGTTATATTATTTTAATATTTATTTTAGTCCTTTCCTTAACTTATTATATGCTGTGCCTCATTACTTTTGATAGATGACTGAATGCTCACCAGGACTGAAAGGCAGGATAAAAATCAAATCAATCAAATAAAATAATAAATAAGCTTTAAGATGATGGTAACAAAAAGCTATTTTAATTCTACCAGGTTTTCTTTCTTTCAGGTACCACAGATAATCAAAAATAATGTTTAAAGGGAAAGCTATCTGGGAAGGCAGTGGAAAGAAGGCAGCAACCCAGCAGCAGCCTAGATAACATTTTTTCCAAAATCCTTATGATTCCATGATTCCAAAGATCACGTCTTACTAATTTCTCAGAAGTCAGTTTCTAATTAGAAATCAAGGTTTTAGCATTACCATTTTATTGAGTTCCATCTCTGTATTATTCTATGCATTGACCATAAATAAACTCTGAACAAAACTAAACTCTAATATGCATTAATTCTACCATTTCTCAAATATTTAGTTAAATTCTAATATGCACGCACCTTTGAGTCACTATTAACTCAAAATTAAAAATGGCTACTTGGTCAAGTCGCTGCAATTTTCTTGACAAGGTTTCAGAAATGATTTGCCATTGCCTGCTTTGTAGAGCTGAGAGTGACTAGCTCAAAGTCATCCAGCTGACTGTGGGGCTAGAACTCACCACCTCTCAAATTTTTAGCCGGGTGCCTTAACCAGTGAACCAAACTGGCTCTCATTTATTAACTACTGGGTTTAAAAAAAAAACTATTGTTACTTAAAACTGGAAATCCATGAGTTATAATTCAATAATTAACCTATCTATTTTCCTCTGGAGTAGTTACTGGATTTGATTATCCAAGTTCTAATTATTCGCAATTTAAGCTAAACAGCAGGTTCAGTAATGGCATCTACCTTAAAGTACCTTATTCATGTTTAAGTTCCACTGAAATTAATGGGGCTTAAATTAATTGCAACTAACCTTTCTCATTGATTTTAAGAATACTTATATTGGATAAAGGCCAAACTCAATCCATTCTTAGAAGTATTTGGAAAATATGTTTGTTTTATAAATATTAGAACAACATTTTAAATAAAATCTGGTAAAGAGTTTGATGTGATATTTAAAAGTTTCTTTAATTAATAGGATATTCACAGCTCTGCAAGATATAATGCCTTTTAATACAATATCCCAAATCAAAAGAAGTAAAACCTGAAAAAGGAGCTCTTAGCTCCAGAGAAGCTTAAAAGAACTCCTTCCAGTTATTCACAAAGGGGCAATTTTTTCCTTCTTGAGTTAAGTTTAATTTTAAAATGCTACCTTTTAAATTGCAGTGACTCCTACCTAATAAAAAGTAAGCATTGCTCAAATTTAATTCAGGAAAAGTTAATGTGCTGATACAAATGTTAATTTTTAAAGTGCAAACTGAGCCCAAGCCTTTTGTACATTCTAGTACATATGGAGCTTCAGACGGGAGATCTTGTCATATTCATTTCAGTGGAGTCAAATCATGGTTCTTGTGGGCAACCCTAGTCAATTGTGGCTTATTTCATAAACAGTGGTTCAACTTCCTGATTTAGTGTTATGAATAGGTGACTTATGTAATTGTCTTGATTAAATACAGGGAAGAATGTTTGCTTTCATGAACTGTTTGGTGATAGGGCAATAAAAATTAATTTATTTCTTCTGAGTTCCTAGAATTGATGTACTTCAATCTTTATTTTTAAGTTATTACTTTAGTTCTTAGAATACACATGCAAGATTGACTATACTATGCGTTAGTGAATTCCTTTTAAAACAAGGTTGGGCAGCCTTCTATACATACTCTACTTTTATATGGTCTTTGGTCAATTTCAAAAGCTTCTGGCAAGCAACCAGCTCAGACTTCAAGCAAGAGTGATATCTGTTTATTCTGTAGCAGATTTCTGGGCATGGAAGATAAAACAGGTCAAACAGAAGAGGACAGAAAGAGACAGAAATGGGATTGCCTTGCCCACTACTGTAATGGCCTCACTATCAGAAAGTTCATCATAAGCAGCAAGGAGGCCATTCAATAGATAACTCAAATGGGAATGCTGACATATTATAGGAAAGATTCTTCCATATTCCTAGCCTGCAATAAAATTTCCAAGGTGAATTTCAATCTTCTGACTGAAGAAATGCATTATAAGAATTGTGAAGGAAGGCAATTGTTAATGAGTAGTCCACATTTCTCCTATCCCCCCACATAAAAATATAACTGATATATGATAAACTCATAATTAGATGTAGAATGTAAATGCTTCTGCCCTTATGCCAATCCCACATTTGTCAACTCTCCACCAACTCATTTTGATTTCTTCAATTTTTTTGTTTTCTGCAATGGATCTTGCATCTCATGTACTGTATTTTCCTCATATTTGCAACCAGCCAAGAGAGGAAACAGCAACAAACATAAACTATGTGTGCACTGTTAGCCATTGTGATTGTTTTTTATGTGTTTACTTAGACAAAAGTCTAATCATCCATGGTGAATTCTCCTTCCTTTTTCATAAACCTAAATGTCATGGATAAGTTCTGCAGCTGTCCGCAACAGTAAACTGTTTCAAAATCACTTGGTGCTTTTTATTTTGAATCCCACCAGTTCATCTGTTTACCTTGTATTATCTTATATTGCTTTCTTTCCTGAGGATTGGCCTTTACTTGATAACAGTGGCACATGCCAAGAAATGATTTTGCTGAATTAACTCTTCACCACCCAGTCTAAAAGGCCGATATTATTATGTATATATTTTCTTTTTTTGCTTTTAATATATCAAAGGAGAAGAGAGGACCTCAAAAAAAGAGCTGATGAGGCAAATTTTGGGTGAAATTCATAAACTTAATGAAAATATACAGGTTAGAATGGAGGTCTGTGGCAGAAATTTGCAAAGGAAGTTTGAGAAAAATATACAAAAAATAGAATTATTTTTAGAGGGGGGGAAATGGAGGAGAATATTGAAAAAATGGAACAAAAGTCAAAAGCTGAAAATTATAAAATAAGTCAGTTTGAGTCTAAACCCGTGAAATAAAGAGAAAAATAGGAACTTCTGGTTTAAGAGTTGAAGAAATAAAGTTACCAGACGAGAAGTTTGTTTGCACTTAGTCAGATATTGCTGGGTTTATGGGAGAAAGATTTTTTTCAGATGAGAGAAAACAGATGAAAATAAAGATGGAATAATTAGTGGTTTAGATGGAACTGATAGAGTGAATTTGATTCTAGGAGAAGAAGGTGACTTGCTGGGGATATTCTAGTTTAATCTGTAAGAAGATTTATTTCAGAAAAAATATTAGACAAGTGTTCTCAAGGGGATTTTGCAAGGATTGGTAAAGAACTATTTTTGTTGAGAGAAATGTTAACAATATTTCTGAGTATGATCTGGGATTTAGATGGCATTTGAATTTATTAATTTAATATTTTAGGATTGTTTTGATATGTGAATTCTTAATGTGCTGTGGACTGGGTATTCGCTATGCCTCAGACACTGCCACTGAAGATCTTCTTATGCTTCATCCCATATGAGGCTTTTTACAGGAGAGAGATGAGAAAGAATGAAATATGTTTATACTGACAATAGTTCTGAAAGAAGACAATTTAAAGAAGTTTCTAACTGATTGATTCATTCTGGAACTTTCTGCTAGAATAAAGGAATCTTCGTGGAGGAACTCAATGATTTTGGGACAAGTTGGCATGTTTATATGAAATATTGCATAGATTATATCTTAAGATAATTAAAATATAGATATATAGTGATAGAAAGGAAATGTTTATTATAGTGTATGGTTTTTATTATATTAATTTGATTAGATTGAGAAAGGAAACACTATTTCCTTTTGTATTAATTTATGGATAGAGATTCAATCAGAGTTAGGGTGGGAGTGTTGGGGAGGAATTTTTTTGTATGGTTTTTATTTTTTTATATTGGGTATGTGTGTATATTTATGTTTTGTTATTATTATTTGTCATATTCTCTTTGGTTATTGTATCATTATTTTTATTATATGTTGTATTTTATTTTATTCTGATGAAAAATAATAATTTAAAAAGGAAAATCACTTGGTGCTCTAAATGCAAATCAGTTCTTGGAATTATGACTTTCTTTGTTTTTAATGCCAGGATCAGTATTTATTGCTTGATTGGGGCAATAATAATAAATACAAGAGAGGCCCTTCCCATTGAGAAGCATTGAGGTTTCTCAGGAAAAGTGATGCACATTTGTTAAAGAAAAATTGTGGACCAATATTTGGGACTGACAATCACACTCCACAGTTTTTTATTACTTTCTGTCAAAATGCTGCACAAGCATGAATTAAAGGTGATGTTTCAGAAAAAAAAACAAAAAATTATAAGCATCCAGCTTGAGATATCAGAATCACTTTGAAAGGGTGTTAAGTACGATAAGCCTGACCCAATCAGATGCTGATAAAAAGTCCGATCTTATCTTCAGATCTCTTCAGATCTCGGACACAGTCTCTGAGATGCAGGACTGAAGCAGGCACAGCAGCATTGGGCTGGATCAGCAGTTACACTGAAGATATGGTACTATATGCTGCCAGAAAAACTAGGGATCTTATTGGAACTTAATATTTATTCACCGTCACGGATCTGCCCATTTTACTGCCTGAAGAACTGTGCAAAGGAATGCTTGAAAAGCAGGCATCCCTCACGAAATCTGCAAACCCACAACAAAGCCATTCTGACAATTTATGCTGTCTACATTCTTGTAGTAGCATTGATCATAGGGATGATGGCAACAACTAGGATGCCCCTTTTTGATTAATCTTTTAATAACTAGGATGATACTTGATTTATCTTTTTACTAATTAGGATGCTTCTTTGGACTAGAAGATTTCCTTATTTATGTTTCTTCTAATTGGGATGCTTCTTGGAACATAGATAAGACTAGCTTAAACCAGTTGAAGCAGAACTTTTATACTCCAAAACTCATTATCATATTAAAACCACACCTTTTAAATATTTACATGAGCATTAACCAGATCATGCTAAGCATATTACATACTATATGTATTAGCAGTGAGTGAATTGACTAACCAATGGATAAACTCACTTCAAAACCAAAATATTTGCATATGTTATTTCCTGCCTGAAGAACAGTATAAAAGGAAGTGTTATTGATCTGTTCAAGGTCTTTGAGCAGATGGCACTTAGATGTCTCATTTGTTTGTGTACAGATAAAGAGTATTTTAATTACACTCCTTTGGAGTATGAGGGTGTGTGAGTTGCATTCAAGATAAGGGGACCCTCTCCTCTCTTAATCTCTATTCCTTAGCAATTTAAATATACAAATTGGCATTTACTTTTTTAACATTTTCAGAAACCTAAGAATAACATTTCCCTGATTTTAAAATTTTTATGAAAGGTTATTATATTCCCAGTTTATATAACTGAGCGTTTTTCTGTGTTTCTCTTTTTTCATGTAGGTTAGCAAATATGAAAATGTGATGTGTGTAGAAGAGATATGAATTCTAGAGTATTTTTTTTACTTCCTGGATTTCCAAATATTGTTTCTATCGATAAAGCTTCACTAAAAAGACACTAGAGCTTCATAGTGTTCTTTTTAATTCATGAAAAATGTTGACCAAGATTTGGCTGATACCAGTTTGCACAGCACAGCACAGCAAAGAAAACTAAACTTTTTAGGCCTCTTCTGGAGTCTTAGGAAAGATACTTCAGAAAATCTCTTCTGTTTCTTGAAGGCTAAGGCTAAAGATAGTAAACTTTGATGAGATATTCAGGCTAGTTGTGTCATGCTGTGCAACAAAGTGGTCTAACTTGATATTTATGTTCTGAGTGTCAAGTAAGGAGAAACTGATCTCTCTTGATGCCTGTACATTACTGCCATTGTTAATCAGTCAATATAAAGTACTCATGAAGGAGCAGCAGATGTCATATTATATAGAAAGAAGTAGGACACCTGGGTTTCCTTACTGTCTAATTAGGTTCTCCATGTGATTGACTACTTGTGCTGTAGACAAAGGAAGGCAACTGCCAGGGTAAATGTCAGCAGAAAACAGCAGAAGACCAGCTGTCAAAAAACAAATGGTAAAGCTTAACCCATCTAGATTTAAAATAAAACTGGGATAGGAATTTTGAATAAAATAAAAATTAGAGATACATACTGTAGTTGATCCCAAACAAAATTGATGGACAATTAGTCCATCACTTTATCTTTATTATTCTACCTTGATGACCAACTCAAAGATTAGTCAAAATCCAGAGGCCATTAAAAGGAACAATTCAGTATGAATTGAGAAAGCCTTTTGGAATAAAGGTGAAACGTCTTCGACTTGAGAAAAAATCCAGTCCAGATGCCTGTTTTTTTAAACTTGGTAAGTTTAAAAATTCAGTGTGAAGATTTAACTTTTGGAAGGAGAATTTGGTTTGAACTGCTTTTCTAAGTGAACCAAAGTTATTCACAGTTCCCAGACTAATATACATACATATATGCACTGAGAGAAAAACAGAGTCTGTAAAGAAAAATGTTCTGAATAATTCAGGATATAAGAATTAGGATAGTTTCTTACAGAATTCAAAAATAGTGAATTTCTGCCTTATTTTTGAAATTGGTATTTTACCACACAAATCTGTTACAAGCCAGATTAAGAAATTGGTCCCAAAAGAAATATTATAGCATTTTCAAACTCACAGATTTAAAATGAGCTGGTATCACTTTTCAGCCTTAATATAACCAGACATTTCTTAAATAAAATAATTACCAGGAAAATTATTGTTAAATATTATTTTATTTAATTTCATTTGCCCTCAATCCTGCTGATATGAAGCTTTGAATTTATTAGCCTTATGATACCATTGGGGTTACAATGAAAATGTAGGTGCTTGTTTTTCAAACAGAAAGCTGTCTTCTAGAATTGCAAAAGATGGGAGTTTGGTTTTGTTCAGATAATCTGAAATGCAAAGAGGCAATTCAATGGAGCACATCAAGAATGGAATAATTGCATGATTTATGTTCATGATGAAGGCCAATATCATGATGAATTGATAAGGGCTAAAGCCATAGGAGCTTGGAATGGCCCCAGCACTCCATAGTGATATTCCCATCATCGCAGCTGTTCAGCGAGAACCTGGCATCCTATGTTAATATCTACAATTCTGAATATTAACTTTAAAGTGCTTTTTATATTATTTGTTACTCAAATAATCTCATGATGCTGTAGTTATTCCTTTACATTTTAATTATTTTAAATAATATCAGTAAGAAGTATTGGATTCACAGCGCTGGATAGAGTTTTCCAACATTCCCAGTGGACAACCAGTTACCAGGATAGCAACATTTCTCTCTATTGCAGATGTGATGCATGATTTGGCTTGAAAATCCAACTTCCTTCATGCATCTCACTCAAATATCATAAATATATGCTGATTTTGATAACTAACAAATCAGAGAAATGTGGCCAGAACTAGCATAATCAATCTCAAAACAGAATTTAATTCAGCCATTACTTGAAAACTATATTTTATGAAACTTGCATTTGTCTATATGCAAACAATTATTTTTAAAGGACAGCATATATATTTATGCATGTATTTAATAAGACTGCCATATACAAGCAATAACAATCCAGATGATCATTAGAGTTAGAATGTTGTGCATCTCTTTCCACTATCTAATAATCCTCCTAAATTTTGCAGTCTAAAAATGCGTATACTGCATTTAATCCAGTATTGTTATATCTCACTGTTCTTTGTCATATTTAAGATGGCATATATGAGGATTTCCCCTCCTTTTGCCCTCACAATAATCATAGAAGGTAGGTTCTGCTGACTGGCCCAAAGTCATCAAATGAGCTCCATAGTCCACATTGTGGTCTTCAATTCCACTTCATCATCCCAGCCTTCCCCAATCTGGCATCCACTGGATGGGTTGGCACTTTTTTAATGTCTTCAGGTCATTGTTGACTCCTGATGATTGCCTGGACAAGTCCTTACAGGTTTTTTCGAAAAGTTTTTTAGAAGTGACTTGCCATTACCTTTTTCCTAAGGAAAAAAGAACAGAACTAGAACTCACCTTTTCCTGGTTTCTAGACTTATGCCTTAACATCTGGACAAAATTAGATGGGTTGGAACTACAGCTTCTAAAATCTTGGAATGCTAACAAGGAATTTTGGGAATTAAAATCTGAACACATCTGAGAGAGCCAAATTAACATTCCATTTGTAGCAGCTGAAAATGAAACAACTGTGTAGCTAGAAGAAAAATGCTAATTGTGCATTTCATAAACAAATTAATACACACAGCTGTCTATACTCTCTTTGCTAAAACAAGACCATTAAGTCCATAGTCTAAACAGGATATGCAATGAAAATTATTTGTTTGATTTGCACACTGCCATAATCTGCAAGAATTCCTGGCAGTTAACAACCATTAAGAAGCATACATAATTTGTTCTCACAAATTATCTGTCAGACTCCCTTTCCCAATTTTATAATTTTAAGGATTCATTTTGAAAGAAAAAGAGAGTGATAAATGAAGCAGCTATCTACAGAGTAAAGTATCAGCCACTACCATCAGCTTTGGTTACAAGTGTGTGTCTAGGATCCATCTGTCCAAGAAAATAATAATAAGACCCACAA
>JANHZU010008360.1:31464-46757 GCA_032468055.1 Acrochordus granulatus
GAGGCAGTACAAGACAGGGGGGCCTGGCGTAATGCAGTCCATGGGGTCGCAAAGAGTCGGACACGACTGCGCGACTGCTCAACAAAGTTTAGCCTACAGAAGGGAAGGGGAAACATGGTAGCAGTCCTCCAATACAGGAAAGAATGCCACAAGAACATGTTTTATATGCTATAGCAGTGGGAGAGAGTTTAACAGGGTAACATCTAAACTTAAAATAAGGAAGAAGTCTGACTATGAGATACATTAAGCCATGGGTGTTCAACCTTTTGGCTTGCCTGAACTGCACTGAGTGAGGTGGATTTGTCTTGGGCCAAATATAAATATATAGATAATGTATATAAATATTTTTAATATATTTTTATTACAGCATTAGTAAATGAGAAAAGTTGGTGAAACCAACGCATCAGTGTATGGTTCAATGGAAGTGGTTGCAGTTTTTAGTGATTTCTCAAGGTGCTCATCAGAAAATTTTGATCTTATTTTGCTCTTCATGTGCTTCATTCTTTAAAAAGTTGTTCACAAATCTATGTACTGCCAAAAAGCAATGACATGAATAAGGCATGATTGTGAAATGAGGGATATTTTTCTCTAGGAAGATAGGATTTATAAAAATCTTGTAACAAACTCAAATTTTCTTTGAGTTGAATGTCCGATTGCAACTCTGTACATTCCATTTGAAAATTTACAGCTAATGTATTTATATTGACTGAAAATGGAGTTGCAAATATAACAAAAAAATGATATTTTGAAAATCTTGAAACTTATCATTAAATTCCTATATCAAAACAGAAAGCAAGGCTGCATATTTTTCACTGTTCACAGGATTGTGTTTAGCCAACATATTAAACTGGATAAAATTATTTACCATAACTTGGTAAAGGAGTCCCTGCTGGTTTTACTCCACTACCTTTGCAGCTATTGGGGGTGGTGCTCATCTCTGATTCTAGCATTTGTCCAAAGAAGATTCCACAATCATGTGGCTATCATGATGTCATGGAGCACTGTTACCTTCCCACTGAAGTAATACCTATTTATCTACTTGCATTTGCATGCTTTCAAACTGCTTGGTTAGCAGAAGCTAGGGCAAGGATGGAGCTCACCATGTTGTGCAATGCTTGAGTCTTTCCACTTGGCAACCTTGTTAAGAGTCTTAACAGCTGATCTATCATGGCCATAACTTGAGCTATCCATAACTGAAGTTTCATTTTGAATGCTGTTACAGTTTGAAACATAGCACAGATAAGGTAATTTTCACCTTGAAGACACATATTAACTCAAAACTATCAAAAATGCTAAAGCTGTATGCCATTTTTCATCTTCAGGTTCTGACACAAATTTGTCTTTTGATTCAATAAATTGGTCTGATTTCATTTCACAAATCATAAAACCTTTTCAACATTTTACCCCGACTTAACTACATTACTTCAGAAAAGTAAATGATGTCCCCATAATCAGTATCCATACTTTTTAGGAACTTCTGGAATTGCTGATGATTCAGTCCCCTGGATCTTATGAAATTCACAGCTTTGATGATGATTTTCATGACATCATCCATTTTTAAAGCTTTTGCATATACATTTTCTTGATGTACAATGCAGTGATATTTCATCAAACACTAGTTGCTGGAAACAATTGCACAATCTTCTATTTCTTTCATAATTCTGTCTTTTTTCCTAACCATAGCTATGGCACCATCAGTAGCTATACTAGATATGTTGACAAAAGTTAAAGAAAAATACGTTTTTACTGCTTCGTATAATTTTAGAGATTTAGTTGTACCTTTTAATGGCACCAAATAAGCCATATCTTTAATGAGGTTGTGTTCTTTATCAATACCCCTAATTAAAATGGTAAGTTGAGCCATATCAGTAGCATCAGTACTTTCCTCTATTTCAAAGCATGAAATTAGCAGCTTTCAATAGATTTTCATATTTCTTCAATTCTCCTGGCTATAGTCTTGGAAGACAAACTGATTTTAGAAAGTTTCATTTTTTTATTAGGACAAATTATATCTGAAACATTTTCCATACATCACTTAAGAAACACACCATCAGTAAATGGTTTTGATTTTTTTGCAATCAGATATGCTACCACACAACTAGCTTTTGCAATAGAGTCTGTCTGAGTTGTAATTATTTAAAAAAAGCTGTTGAGATGACAAACATTTTTTCAGTTCCACTATTTTATGTTTCCGATATATTCCTTGATATGCATTGAATATGGCAACATGTTATGTCTTTTCAAACTGTAATCTTTGAAAACTAACATGATTTTCTTACAAATTAAGCAAAGTGCCTTATCATCTGTCCATTTTTTTGCTGAACACTCTTTCTTCATCCATTATTTTTTTTTTTTTGGATTCTCTTTTCTTTTGACATGACACTGTAGTCATGCTTGGATAAAAAAAAATAATAAATAAACAACCATTTAGTTTTCTAGTATTAGTAATATTGTATATGTAATGATATCAATATCATGAGCAAAAAACTATTTGATTCATTTTTCCACCCCAGCTGCTAAAAAACATTTTTAACCCATTAAATTTGAAGTTTAATTATTGAACAAGCTGAAGCACAATAATTGAATAAGAAAACTTTATGTATGAAAAAAAGTTAGCTTTTTTTTTGCTGGGTAAAGAACAATAAACGCTTGCATGGGCCACACCTGCACTAAGCAGTGAAACAGCTTGCCTCCTAGTCACTGGAGGTTTTCAAGAAAAAAAATGAATAGCTTTTGTGGATGGGATGAGGATTCCTATACTGGGCAAGGGGCTGGATTAGATGACTTCCATGATCATTCCAATCTTATTTTGATCTATGATTTTATGATCTTCCATAGAGCTTTTCTAGATAAAAATGTGGATGGTCATAATTATGATGTGATATATGATCCAAAAGTCGTAATAATAGTTTCAACACCATCATCTAACAACATGAAACCACGAACTTCATCCCATTTCTAACACTGACACTATTTTTAAATGTACGCTGGGATGTAATATTTATCTCAGGTTCACTTGTGGGTCTTTATGTTTTGACATAGCCTAGAGTGTTTTTTAGTATTTTTTCATCCCCCAATTGGCACAGCATATGGGCATATGGTGACTTTGCCAACCTATGTCTATTTTGTGATGAAATATTCTCTGTTATATTTATCCCTGCCCTTCAACCATTCTTTTGTTTTGATTTCATCCAGCTACTTTTCTATGCAGTGGTTTCTTCATACATTTTGAATGCTTCTTATCCTGACTCCTGCCTTATACACTTAAAGGTGCTTTTTCCCCTACCTCCTTCTCCTTCCATGTTATGTATTTTAAATGACAGACTCCTTTCTGCAAATAAAGGTAACTCCTTGATTTCATGTATTTAACTTTTTTTAAAAAAAATAATTTTAAAAAATATTTCATAGGTTTTATTTTTAATATTTTATCATACATTGCCCAGGGTCCCTCTCTAAGGGAGATGGACAGTTTAAAAATGTGACAAATATATAAGTAAGAAATAAATGTATCACTCATCAACCAATATCCCCTTCCTCCAACACATACGCACATTGAATGTTCGTCATATTGTTTTATTCTTGCCTCTCCACACTCTGATCTATTGCCACATTGTAATGGCAGAAAGTATCTTCTTCCTACTGCTACACCCTACACTGGCCATTGTACTGAGTTTACAAAATGATGGGTTGTTAATAATCATAGTAATTAGCTTTTACATGCTTTCTGTGAAGGGGGTGTGGATGTGAAGACATGTGCTGTCCTGCTTGCTTCTCATGCAAAAAGCTGAAGAGGGATGTAGTTCTGAGAAATGATTCCTTTTTAACTAAGCTCTAAGCTTTTTTTTTTGGATCTATCCACTAGTCTGGGCTGCGCATACCAGATCTTAGTTAATGATTGCACAACTTGACCATCCCTAAAACAGTTTAACTATTAGAGTTGGGTTTCTTAATGTGTTTAGAAAAAAAATATGTGAAAAGACCTTTCCTTAGGATGCATTCTTCTTTCATAGAGGAATATGAAATCATATTTCACTGTTAACAAATCAACCTTGTTATTGCTGTTCTTTTGCTTATATAAATTAGTTTGGTAGCTTTGGGCAACCAGATGGACATGGTTTATCAGTTCCTTTTGTGGACCCATACTTGTTTACTCTGTTTGTCAGATAGTCTGGGGTGGGGAAGTTGTTTCCTTTTAACTGTATTCCTTTGCTTGTCAAAGGGAAACCCTCCCTCATTTTATAATTGTGCAAAAGCCAGGCAAAATCTGTCTTTTGACAAAGAGAGAATAATAATAGCTTTTCCTCAGCTCATGTTCATGCCATTTATCTCTTCTAATATATTCCCACTTCCCTTCTCAGAGGAATATGTCCCTATGCAAGAGCATTAGATCAGATTTTTAGATCAAATTATCCTTCTGTTGCATAAAACCACATGCAATTATTCCCCTAAAACCACAGTTTTAAATTGCTGCTGAATGCAGCAAATAAGCCATTTTTCTACAAAGAAGATGAAAAGGCAGACTAATATAAGGGATTTGCAACTTTGTGAATAGAAATTCTATTTTATTTTACATTATTTTATTTAAAATGACTTAATTGCTTTGATGGAAATTGATGTAGCCTTGTATTAATAGGTTTCTGTCAGTATAGGGACAATAGGAGGAAAAAAAATTCAATCCACTGTTGAAAAATGATGGGTTGTTTAGCCTGTCCCTCTGGTGCAAATGTGCAATGGGATATAGTCATAAAATTAGAATGAAACTGCCCCTTAAATTCTAATGGAGTAGATTTTTTTTCCACATGCATAGAGAAATGCAACCACGCCAATAGGATTGGATATCTTTCATAGATAAAACTGCAATTTTTTAAAAATCTCTCGGCTTGTTTTAATAGAGCCCTATTAATATTGTATATGTTCCATACAGAAATCCCTCAAAATAAAAAAATATGTTTGTTATAGCCAAAGTAATCCAGATGAGGTAGCTAAATTTAAATTAAATTTATCAGGATCTTATGACATCCATGGTGATTTATGTATGTGCATAATGATGTTTGTGACATACATTCTTATATAAATAAATAAAAATAAATATATGAAATGTCATACTTTTTAACAGACAATTGGGAATAACAAACTTTCCATTATCCTATTACAGACTCCCTATCCTGCCATTAAATCAACATAATATCCCAAATTTGAAAAATTAACAAAAACTTCCTTCCAACATTTGGATTCCTTAATTTTCCTGGCTAAGATAATTTTGCTTTCTAACCCAATATCTATGCAAGCTGTATTATAGTGTTACTAAATAGCATGCTGCGTGAGAAATAGATATGTTCCAGAGAAAGTTAGAGTGCAAAACGCAGCAAGTACATAACTATATATGCTACATGTTCACAAAAATGATGGAGTACTAGAGTCAAGTCAGATGCAACAGCAGTTTTGTGAATGTTTTTTTAAAAGAAATTGCAATTGTGGGGAGATTACTCCAGATCAAGATTTAAACAGAGATATGAGTGAAGGCATAACTTTTGCCTCATAGTTATAGTACCAGGCTAGGTAATTTCTTCATCACTTCTCAGCTTGTGCAATTTTAATATTTTGTTCCAGTGTCCTCTGGAGCTACGACTGAGGAATTCTGGAACACATTTTCCAGATTATGTGGCGCAGACCCTTGAGAAGCTAAACTAGAATGGAATCTATTCCAAACCTTTTCTTGTAGGTTACTGTTGTGTGGGGGAATAAATTATTGCTCACATGCAAGAACATTCACACAAAGATGTTTGCATGTGATAACTAAATGTTTCCCCTATGCTTGTATGCTGTAAAAAGCCTTCCTTGAAGTCCAGGACACCTCAGGAAAGTCTTGGCAGGTGACCGAGGACTGCAGTTCCTGAAAATGAAGGAACTCGAAAAAATCAAACAGTTGCATTCTGCGTAGCAACTCTATTCCTGAGTATTTGGTGTGTGTTTTTTTCCAAATTCCTGCACTAATCCCAAACCTTTCCTAGGATTTCCGAACTTCAGTAAAAACTTCTCATGAGTATAAGGATCTCCAGTGAAAAAATGAGAATTCTTTTGTCTTTCACATCTATGTGTGAGCACTTATTGGATTATTTAATTAGTTACTTTTTAATATTTATAGCCTACCTGATTCTAATGGATTCCTGAGCAAGTACAACAAAATCCAAACATGTTGCTTTAAAATATATGTAAATGATAGAAATCAATATTTTTGTTTAAAAAATTAGCATTTAAAAGGCACCATACACCTAACAAAAGGCAAAACACCTACTGGAACAATGTTGCTTTGCCCTCTTTTCAGAATATTTATCGAATAAGAGCCTTTCATGACTGCAGAGAGAGTCATGAAATAAGGGCTTCATAAAATAAGGGCTACAAATGAGAAGGTATGAACATTGGCCCATGATCAATGAATCTCATGAGGAGAGGGAATCCACAATTAATCCTCTCTAGATGGCTAAATATAAAGACTCAGTTTTGGCAATGATTTGATACATCCCCGTATTGATCAATATATTCTTTTAAAAGTGATGTCCAGTTTTTATTGGGCTTAAGAGTTTATTGACAATATTCTTTATTTTCTTTGAAAAACTTTATCCTGTCATTTTCCTGACAGTAAGATGCCAAGTCAAATTATAATGAAATAAAGTGCACCAATATTATTTATTTTACTTTTTCCTTTGTTTTTGACTTTATTTCTAGAAATAAATTATGGTGTAAATTTAAGATCATAGATAAGTGTCTGTTTCTACTTGTTTATAAATTCTGTGAGAATTTTACCAGGGCCATTACACCATGCAAATTTCTACTGTAGAAGGTTAGGCAAGGCATTACTGCTGTTTAATTTGTCTAGCAATTTTCTAGTGTCCAAAATGAATAATCAAACTCATCATTCTCTGAAATTGAAGGAATGTTATATTCCAGTCCTTGGCATGTGATATAGCAATGTTGCTGCATTGCTATCTCAGATGCCAACTCGCCTAAAACAAACCTTGAATGTCTTAACCAGATATTGTTAACAAGAGTATTCAAAATTAATTATATAAAAATGGTCTTAGTTTTTGCCAACTACCCTAAAATTCATTCAACCCTGCAATTGAATAGGCAACCAATTTAACAGGTTAAATTTTACAAGTATTTAGGGGTAAAAATTCATGCAAACACAAAGCATATATTGAATGCTGTTCAATACATTTAATCAGCAATAGTCCTGCAATCTTTATATTATTCTGGAGGTGCATTAACCACATCTGTTGCACTGAAAGTATTTTCAGCTGGAGTCTGGGCCCAACTTCTGTTCAGAGTCCACATGGACTGTAGAGCTGCTTCATCCTCTTGAATAATGCGTACTCTAAATTCTTAAGGAATATGTTTCAAGTTCCATTATGTTCCTAACACAGCTTTGCACCATGAGCCTGGTATGATAAAAACTGAGATGGTAGTTGGGCATGCAGCCTCTCATACTGGCTAAAGTTATTTCTTTCCCCTGTGGGATTGGCCTTCTTGATTTTACTTAATGATTTTGTATCATCCTTGAGTAAATCACAGCATGAGAAACTGAAATGCCACTATTTCTCACCTCATTTCTGATGATGGGATATGAACACGCGAACCATCCTTTAACTAGCATGGCATGAATGTGGGAAGCCAATTAGATCTACCTAAAGAGGTGTTTCTAGGTAGTCATTCCTCATTTTTCAGGCCAGCAAAGTATTTAATCCAAATATAATTTCCCAGTTCAGAAAAGTCCTAACTCTTGAAAGATTGAATGCTATTCTAACAGCTGTTTCTGAGAGGAAATTTCAGGATATTCCATTTAAACAAGACTTCCCTCTGTGGAGAAAAATATGTTGAAAATTAACCCACGTTTTGTTATATTGCTCTTACTGCAAAAGATGCTAAATTACAGCTAATAACTTCCCACATAGACAGAATTCCAGGCTATCCATGTTCATTCTATTTAGAGTTATTATTATCCAACTAGTGTGATTTTGTTTCTCTGAAAGATTTATCTGAAAGTTTTAAGTTACTATTTGTAAAATACACACTGTTTTGATTTAATTAATTTATAATTATGTATTTTATTACACTTTTGTTTTTTTATCTTAGAATATGTCATTTTTCTGTACTGATTGTTTTTAGACAGCCTATAATGTAAGACTTTTACATATTATATTCAATTCCATACCTCAGTATATGAAGAGTAAATTAGGTAGCCAAAATAGCATCTGGAAAAATGAAATATCAAGAGGTACAGAGAAAGATCCAGCATTTTAAAACCCTAAGCGTTGGTGTGTGGGAGCTCCAAAAGCATCTAGAAGATTTCAACATATTCAAGAATCATTAAATATGGATTGACAGGTGGGAAAAAAAATAGGAATGAAATGGAATAACCTGGAAAACAGTTTGGCTGAGTAGTTGGAACCCTGATCAGCTGTACTCTAATATATGTTAGATCACATTATATCACATGACTAAACCACCTTGGGAAGATATTTGTAGAATCTGAAACATGTAAGATTATATTGCATTAAGTTATATTAATTCTATTACATAAATATATAATAGAAGAGAAATGTCAAGTTTCTCTTAATGTTGTAGCCCCTGCTTACTGGAATATTCTTCCCTCAGAGCTTAGAATAACTCCAACCCTGTTTAAACCTTTAAGGCTTCACAAATTTTTGCTGTGCACCTGGACCTGGGGCTTAGAATGTATTAAGAGTCCCATTTCTTGACTTTATTGTTACTTGGTTCATTACCTCGGCTACTGTATGTATTTATTTTTGGATGCTTTTATTGTGTTTAGTTGTTTTAACTGTTTAATAGGATTCTAAGCCACCCAGAATCATTTGAATGAGATGGGCGGCTATAGAATTTAAATAAATAAATACTTACAAGGGTTTGCTCAAATTAGTACAGGTGAGATATAAATCTCTTATGTACATGTGGCTTGAGACATTTAAGCATTTGGCAAAGGAAAACATACTTTTTTTTTCTTTCTAGCACCATAGCAAAATGGTATAACATTTCTACAATGGTTGTGGTGGTGGAGAAAGCTGGGTTTATTTCATTAGATATCAATCTTTCTGGCATTTGGATGGTAGAGTTCAATACTCTAGCTACTTAAAAGGGTTTCTTTGAAAGCAATAATTCACATGAAGAACATGATGTGAAAAAGAATGAAAACTATGTAAAAAAAGAATGAAGCAACAAATAACACAGTGGTAGGTTTCTTTTTATTTCCACAAGTGAACAGAACAAGTTTTGGATTCCAGAGGAAAGGCTGATTGCTCTGCTATTATAAATATGGCATTTTTTAACCGCTAATTGCTCAAAATTCTTGGGGTAGGAGAAAATGTGTGGGTTTTTCCTTTTATTCACTGTAAATAACTTAAGAGCCATTTTTACAACAGCACAGTTCACTAATAATAAGTGTTGAAATAAGCAGTCTAAAAACAAGTAACTAAAAATAAGGAATTATTTTGTTCCTACCATCTTACATCTTTACATATTCCTTATTCTCATAGGAAATGGAATTGTCCACAAATTTATCATCCACAAACAGTGATGCAAAAAATTTATCTAAGCAAATCTGTGCTTTTCTTCTATATTGTTTTTCCATATAACACTTTCTAGACAAGTGCCTCTGTTAATCTACAACAGCAAAGACAACAAACCATCATGCCTACCCATATCAAGAGAACGAGAATCCAGAAAAGTATCTTTAATGCTGTATTATAGGTAAACACAGAATCTTGGAAAATGCAGAAGGAATTTCCAAACCTCATTTCTTGACGTTGGAGACTTCTGGACAATTTTGAATTGTTTTTCCCATATTTCTTGCCAGCTGACCAAGTTGCCATTTATGTGATAACGAGCAATGAAGTACCACCCTACCTCTTGATTTTTATGTCTAACATTATTTCCATGATTGTCCTGTCTCCCCACAATCTTTTATGGGACCCTATCTTTCAGAACCAAAACACCCCAACCCTATCCAATTTGCATTTTTGTCCATTATTATGGCTCATGGCCTTCTAAACATTTTAATTGTGGTTCTAATTCTCAGATGATTGGTCTTGCATTACTTAAGTGTGACGTGTGAATCCAGCCAATTGTGATTTTATCAAAGTACCATAGGTAAACAAACTATGACTTCATAGGATGTGTGTGCCTCAGACTAATGCAATGCTGTTTAATTACCATATAGGTGATTCCTAAATGTCTTAAGCTCAGGTGACCCTGGAGTTGTAGAATACATGATATACTTTGTGAGCTATATGATTAAGCCAGTTTTGCATGTGTGAACTGATGCCTATGTGACTGGATTAAAAGCTTATGAAACTTCCAGCCTCTCCCAGTATGAATGAAAATTTAACGATTAATGAATCTGGAATTATCTAGTTGTAGAATACTGTGCTTCATGATCAGATTCAGATTACTTCCCACCTTAGCCTCAGAATTAGGCACTTGATTTCTAAAAACCTTATGCTAAAATCAAAACATAAAAGCAGATAATCCAGGAGAAAGTTTCTACTATTTCAATCTGGTGGAATGCTGAAAAGAAAGTATATAAGGAGCCTTGGGACTATTAGGAAGATTAACTATCAAGAACTGAATGGAACAGGACCGGATTTAGTAGGGTGGGAGTTGCCAAAAGAAAGACATTGAAAAGGAGCCAGATCTGGTTTGAAGCTGAGGAGGGAAACATTTTAGGGGGAAAAAATACTTCCAAAGCATTCTTTTGAACTAGATGGTTGAGCATACTTTGGAATGCTGCTAAGTGCTTCATTCTAAGCTCTCCCAGTTTCTCACTCCTAGTGACATGACCCACAGTAAAGCATATGCAGCCTGACATGTACTTTGCAATACACCATTCACACAGAACACACAGACTCAGCATAAAAGAGAACAAAAACATTTAGATATAAACACGTACACCTTCTACCTTCTATGGCCATTGCTGGTAATAATATTGGAAAGAACTCCTGCAGCTAAGGAGCCTTATTTCCAAATGAACATGCCTACGATTGTTCTGCCTGTATCATACCACTGCCTCAGGGTATTCGTGCTATTGAAAAATGTAGAAGAAAACCAGCTAAGATTTTTCCATTATTTAATTTACATAAAAAATTAAAGAAAATAATGCCTACTGTATTTTTTCCATTATTACTAAACATTCCTCTTCAAGTCATTAGCCCATAAATGCCATTCTTTTATTTGCTTCTGTGCATTTTCATTTTATACTAAATATATTAGTTACAGTAAATATCTTTGGTAACTATTTCAGGATATATGATAAATTAGGCTAAATAGGAAACAGCTTTTCATTCTCTGCAGCTTAAGAAATGAATATGTTTCATAGATATTTCAGTGGCAGATGACAAGCTTTCATTATCTGGGTATTTATTTCCTACATAACTTAAAATGCAGACTTCCGTTATTCAGCTGTGAGGATAGATGCGACTAAATCGCTCTGTCTGCATTTGTTATGTAGTAAGATTAACATAATGTAGAAAATTAGTGTTATTTACAGTTTTGAGTTCACATGGGATAACTCCAAGATGTATTTCAGAAAAAAATTACTTAAAAATTGTCTATGGTTATGATAGAAAAAAAAAATAGTAAACGTCTCCAACCCACTTACCACCTTTTCAGAATATAAGGACTTTTTATTGATAAATTTAAATTGTTCCTTTTTCTTGTTTTTAAATCAGAGGTAAATAACTCAAGAGTCCAAGGCTCAAAACAATAGCTGAAAACTAAATACAGTCTTGGAGACCTCCAAAAATTGTTCCAAGTTATATATTTAAGGTTATCACAAAGAGAAAATTATTAAATCCATGGATGGAAAATTATCACCTTCACTGCACTTAGTTTTCCTTCAATGTAAATGAATATACATGCTATTCAAAGACCAAGTGATCCATAATGTATGTATGTATACACACACACATGCATACATACATACTTCTCTTTTAGATTAAGGTAGAAAACAGTGTTTCCTTTCCATTGTAATTTATATAATTCTAATGGGATTTGCTAATACTTAGTACTAGGGCTGTATTATTTCAGCTATGATTTTCAAAATATGATTCAGAATGTCTGGGGCACGTGTATAGCAGCAGTCTGAAGTCTTTTAAGACAGCTATGTCTTGTCATGAGATCAGCCTTATGTTTTATTTATCTACCAGCAAAAGGAAGATTTACTGATACAGATACAAATACAGATATTTTTATCGGACAAGGATAGTTAGACATGCAAGGAATTTATTGAGAGCTTTCAGTATATTTGCAAGACAACAGTATAAGATGGTAACATTAGCAAATAATTAGTTAGGTATACAGCAGTAAGTATGCAGGCAGTAGAAGGAATATTATAAATATAAAATTAAAATACCTATGTATGCAATATTATGTATAGAATTAAAATAAGCATGTATGTTTAGTAGAAAGGAATATTATAAGTATAGAATTAGAGTAAGTATGTATGCATATATAAGTTAAATTAGAATTATTTGCCCTTGTGATCTATCATGTAACATATAGCATGGATCAAGTATTTTGCTGTACTGATGGCTCTGGGTAAAATACTGTCTCTGTGTCTGGTAGTTTTGGTATGCTATACCCTGTAGCACCTACCAGAGGGAAGAAGTTCAAACAAGGTGTGTCCAGGGTGTGAGAGGTCTGTACATATCTTCTCCACCCTCCTCTTGACCCTCTTGATATATACAGTAAGTCCTCTATGGAGGGCAAGTTAGCTGCAATTATTATTTCTGCAATCTTGACGATATGCTGGAGTCCATAACTTCCTGCATGGTTTCAACACTGAACCAGATAGTTATAGATGTACAAAGGACAAATGCAATGATTCTTCTGTAGAAGTGTATCAGCAGCTCTTGAGGCAGGTTGAATTTCTTGAGTTGATGTAGGAAGTACATCCTCTGATATTCCTTCTTAATAATGGCATGAATGATAGCCATCCATTTCAAGTCTTTGGAGATTATTCAGCCCAGAAACTTGAAGGACTATACTGCTATACTGTGTTGTTGAGTATGGTAAGGGAGGGAGAAATAGGATGACTCCTCCTGAAATGTACTGTCATTTCCACAGTTTTAAGTATGTTCAACTGTAAGGTCTTCCAACTGCACAACAAGGCCAACTGATCAACTTCCCATCTCCACACAGATCTCCATCTCTAATGAGACCAATGATTGTTGTGTCATCTGCAAATTTTACAGTTTTGACAGAGGGGCCTCTAGAGGTGCAGTCATAGGTGTGGAAGGAAAAAAGTAGCAGAAATAGCACACACAACCTTGAGGATCACCAGTACTAATTGTCTGAGTACTGGATGTAATTTTCCCTAGCCTAACTGTTGCTTCCTGTCTTTCAGGAAGCTGGTTATCCACTTAAATGTATGGGCAGATGAGCTGGGTCAGTTTGTGAGATGGGTCAGTTTGTAGTGAAGAATGTCTGGGATGATGGCGTTAAACACTGAGCTGAAGTCCACAAAAAAAACATTTGAATAGGAGAGTTGAGGTGTTGCAGGATATAATGCAGTGACATATTGACAGCATCATCTGCTGACTTATTTGCCTGATAGGCAAACTGCAGAGAGTCTAACAGCAGATCTGTGATTTTTTTTCAGATGGATCAACACTAGCCTTTCAAAGGTCCTCATAACTACAGATATTAAGGCTATGGATCTGTAATCATTCAGTCCACTGATGGAGATTTTCTTAGGAACAAGCATAATAGTAGAACATTAGAAGCACGAAGGTACGTAGCACAGCTCAAGTGATCTATTGAAAATCTGTGTGAAGATAGGGGCCAATTGTGTTGCACAGGTTTTAAGGCAATAAGAGGTCACTCTATCTGATCCAGGTGCTTTCCTGATTTTTTGTTTTTGGAGGAGATTCCATACATCTTTTTCTTGAATCACCAGAGGTAGGGGCCAAGAAGAAGGTAAGGGGCCTGGAGGAGAGGAGAGCCCAGAAGGAAGGATGGATGTGTAATAGAGGAAGTATTTGCTGTTAATTTGATAGAGTTGTTAGCAGGCACTTGTTTCTCAAACCTGCATTTGAACACGTTCAGGTCCTCTGTTAGTTGATGGCTTTCTTCAACAGGGGATGATGGACTCCTGTAGCCAGTTATGTTCTGTAGTCTTTTCCACACAGAAACAAGATCATTTGCTATAACTTGATTTTTCAGCTTCTCAGAGTTTTTCAGCTTTTTGCTATTTGTCTCTTTGGTCAGTGTATTTCTTGCCTGGTTATGCATGATCCTGTCTTCTATCCTGTAGTCTGTATTTCTAGCCTAGTATACACGATCCTGTTTCTTGTTTGTCATGATGAAGCTGTTTGAGTTTCATTGTGAATCAGGGTTTATTGTTGTATGATCAAAAGTTTTTCCTTGCAAAAACTGATATATTATCGAACTGTATCAGTGAATTAATCCAAGCCTGCTGAAGCAGCCTCAAAGACAGACCAGTGCAATCAAAACATGCCTGTATCTTTAATTTTGCATCCTCAGAGCATTTTTTCACTTTTTTGCCTACTGGCTTTGCAGTTTTAAGTTTCTGCTTGTAGGTGAGGCGGAGGTGGACCATGGCATGGTCAGATTTTCCTACAGGTGTACAGATGGAAGATTTGTAAGCACTTTCTACTGTGGTATAGCAATGATCTTGTATATTCTTGTCTCTAATGGGACAGCTAGCATGCTGTCTATATCTAGGTAGTTTGTGGGTAAGATTTGCTTGTTAACAGAGCAGATTTTACCCATGAAATGCCTAGATACAGACAGCTTGTCAGTTCTAATGATTACCAAATGTATTCACCAATAGGAAGGAAATAATTGCTCCAAATAATGACATATAAATTGGGTAAATATTACATTTGAAGTTGTATTGTTTTATGAGAGGAGCTGCTTGCCTTTTCAAGAGTAACTCTTTTCTAATTCCTAAAGCAGACTTGTCTTCTTTCCTTCCCAATCCATCTGATTGCCTCATCTCTTGAGAGAGAATAAATAATTGGTATATACCAACAAAATAATACACATGACTTTATGTTTCTCTCTCTCTCTTAAGTCCCTCCACACACAATGAGAATCAACTTAAATTTCTTTTGGCATAATATGATAGTAGAATTTGATGGAGAAATTGGTTGCATCTAGAAGTAACATATAACATCTTTGATATATGAGGACTTTAAACAAAACATAAGCTATGTGTGGCACATAAACCAATTATATAGAATGACAGCATATGCTGT
>JANHZU010008361.1:0-13706 GCA_032468055.1 Acrochordus granulatus
CAGGGCCTGGACAATGTGTGATACATTAAAAACTAAGTGGAGTTTAATCACATGCTCAAACTGCCATCTTGACTTTTTTGACTATACTCTGCAGTGTATACTCTGTGCTATTTTACTTAATTCAGGGGCCCTAATCTCAGGTTTGCCGCACAGGCCAATTTATGTGTGTCTCCGTGTTGGCCACTGACAGAAAATAGAAGAAAGGATTTGACTGACACTTTGCACTGGCCGCAGTCAAACCAGGCGGCTCAACCGTAAGAACAGCAGCAAACCCACCCGACGTCCGACAGGTCGAGGAGAGCGAAGTGGCGCACGCGGAAAAGGCAGTCGCGGGGCCACGAAACGCGCGGAAGAAACAGTCCTGCTCGGCCTCCCTGTCTTCTCCTGCACGGGCAGCGCTGGGGACACCGACCGGGCGGCGGTTCCTCCCGGGACGGAGGCGGAGGGCGCTTCTTCCGAGCCGGTGCGGGGGGCGGCCGTGTCCCACGACCTCCCGGCCCCGCCGGCCTCGCATCCGCCGGGCACTCTCCGAGCAATCCTCTCGGCTGCCTCGCTTCGCCCGACGCCCTGCAGAGCCGCTCGTCCTGGCCGAGGGCGCCCGGGGGGAGGGGCAAGGCTCCGCCCACCACCACTCCTGCCCCTGCCCCTCCGCGCCCGCGCCCTCGGCCAGCCAACGGTTGTGCCAGCCGCTCGCTGTTTTCCCAGGTCCCGCCCGGCGGTGTCACCCCGCGCCGGTTCCCGTCTCCGTGGAGATCAGGATGGAGGCGGACGGGCAAGCGGGGGCGCGACCCTTGGAGCCCCTGGCCCCTGCCCGAGGCCGGCTCCTGACTGCCGGGAGCGAGGCCGCGCGGGGCGAGGAGGGGGGCCCTGAGATCCGCGGGCCCCCTTCCCGCTTCCCCCTCTTTCCTGGCGGAGTCCAGTCGCCACGCCCAGGAGAAGCCGCCGCCGCGCCGGCCAGCGTAGAGGAACCCCGGGCCAGCCCGGCGGAGACGGGCCCGGATCTTGCCGAGATGCCTCCGGAGCTCGAGGCGGAGGCGCCGGCGGCGGTCACGCACGCGGTGGAGCTGCCGCCCTGCCACGGCGTGCCGGGGCCCTGCCTCGGGGAGCTGCCGGCCGCCGATCTGCAGCCGATGCCGCCGATCGCCCGGGAGCCTCCGAGGGAGCCTCCCGCTCGCGGACAGTGCCTGATGCGCAACTGGCAGGAAGAGGTGAGGCTGCCGGCGGCGCCGGTCCCCGCTTCGGCTCCTCCGCCTATTGGCAGGCTTGACCCTGAGAGGGCGGGCAGTGCCAGAGCCGTGCTCGCGCTTAGCTGGCTCCTCCCGCGGCCCCGGATAGTGTGTGGGGTGAGCACGGCCTTCCTGGGGGCTTGAAGGGTGGCCCTCTCCCATCCTGCCCTGCAGAGCCAGTGGGCAGGTGCAACCAAGCCATGCCCTCCTTCTTGGGGGTGGGGAGAGGGCACTAGGCTGGAGGGAGCATTCTTGTTTACTTTTGCTTTGACTTCTCTAGAGAGCCACCAATGTTCTGGACCGAGTGCCCAGGCCCGAGTATGGCACGGAGGGGTTTTTCTACCGGCATGGGCATCCTGGCCTCCTCACCCTTGACTTTCAAGCTGGAATGGCCAGCACTACTACCATGAAAGACTCCTACCCTTGTCCCTTGAAGACAGGGCTCCCCATGCGAGGTGGGCAGCAGGACAGGAGGGGGGAGGGTGCACAGGAGGAGGCTCCAGAGGTCTGGTGGAACTCAGTCTTTGGGTGACCAGGCAGGGCCTTTCTTGATCCTGCTTCTGATCAGCAAGTCCTGTTGCACAGCTGCAAACTGCTTACTTCTTGGAATTTCCCCCCAAAGCATTGTCTGTGAACTCCTTCAGAGGATACTTCAGAAAGACAATTTGGCTTCCATTCCACCCTTATTTTTTCCTCTAATGCATCTAGGATTTATTTTCAATCTACAGATAGTCTTCAGCTGACAATTGTTTGTTTAGTGGCCATTCAAAGTTACAATAGTACTTTAAAAGTGACTTACGGCTGGTTCTCACAGCATCCCCACATTATGTGATTGCTGTTTGCAGCCTTCTTAACCAACTTCTGACAAGCAAAGTCAGTGGGGAAGCTGGCAGGTGAGGTCGCAAGTTGTGGTCATGTGATGTCTCACTTAATGACCGCACTGCTTAACAATGCATTTTTCAGTAAATAAATTGAGAGCTACCTGTATTGTAAAAAGTATAGAGGGACAAATTGCATTCCTGACAAGATTTTCTTCTTCCTTGGGATGGGTGGATTTTGCCTTTTGTTGGACATGTTTGGGTGGGCTGAGCAGAGAGAAGGACGCCGCTTCTAGGGAGGGCTTTAATTTCCCAGAGTTGGAATGGATTATGCCAGACCTGTACAGCTCATTGAGAGAAAGGGCCACCCTGCTAAATTAACATTAATGATGGGCCACAAAGAAGTACCTGGAGTGCTGATCAGCTGTTCTATGGCTAGTGGAGCATGAAAAACCTGGAGCTGGCAGCTGCAGTGAATCTTGGAGGCACTTGCAGCTGGTCTTCAGGATGGCAGCTCGGAATTTACTGCTTTTTTAAAAATGGGGGGCTGCATGTTATGCAAGCCTGCATTATACTCATTTTTAAATAGTCCACCCAGAATGGGGTGTGTGGGGTCCCTCTGTCAGCTGGGGTTAGGGCCATCTAATCTCACTCATAACAGTAAGCAGAGCCTTCCTGAGCCACCATCACAACCACCCAGCCTCCCGGTTCTCCCTTTCTCTCTCCCAGTGCAAGGGATAGGAGGTTGGTTGGCATTGGACTAATGCAGTTTAGGACACCAGGGTAGTGCTGGTGGGGACAGCTTTCTCCCATTTCCCTCCTTGCAAAAGGATTGAGGCCCACCCTCCTTTCTCCATTCGTGGTAGAGGTTCCTCTCCAGCTTCTCCAATTCACTTAGCTCCTCCTGGTCTTCTTTTACCCCCAGGGAAGAGAGAGGCTATGATGGAGCATCTTCTGTACCAGAAACACAGGTAAGGATCAGCAGCCAGAACCAGGTGGGCCTCTCAAGGGCAAAGCAATGGTTTTTAATGTGAGACGGCATCATGGCACAAATCCATGGCACAAGCCTTTCCCTGGGCCCTGAGGGAAGATCCCACCCCCTGGCTGTGGTGATTGGACAACAAAGGAGGCAGCAAAGTTACAACCTGAACATAATAGAAGAAACAGCCGGACAAATATTTGCAGTGTTCCTCCTAACCTTTTACCCAGCAGGAGTGGCAATCTTTGACTCTCTCTTAGATTAGCACGCTTCCCTGCAGAAAGCCATTTTGTTTGGGAAACCATTGGAAAAAAAACTGCATGGTAGTGGGTGCTCTCTTTTATTTGTAAAACATTTGGACAAGATGAAAAATGAAGCCCCACCATTCTACTGTCTTTGTTTAAAAATGAACGTATAAAATCTTTCCAGGAAACAGACTGGAAAGGTGAGTTTTCTATGGTGCTGGTTGCTGCACTGACTCCCGAGCCTTCCTTCCTCCAATTGCTGGTGACAAAAAATGGTCTCCTGGGATCAATGCTGTGGACAGTGTTGCAGGTCCCTCAATGGGGCTTGATGACTGGAGCATCCATCAGTCCCTGGTCCTGGAGGCAGTTTCTGCCCCATGCACAGACCCTTCCTCTGCTAAGGCTGCTTCTGGCTCAGCTGCTGTCGCCGTTTCTTTGCAGCAAGGGCCTCCTTGAGAGTGACGTCTACCCACCGCCTGAGCCCATGAAGTCCCTCTCCATCACCCATCAGGACTACAAGCAGGAGGGTTTCCATTTCACGCCCCCGCCCCCCACACAGGTAATGTCAGAACAGCAACCATGCTCCCTGTTCCTCACCTCAACAGAACACACCCCTACAGCTCCTGGGTGCCATGTGATTGTCCTCTTCTCTTTGCAGCCCCATGACTATCGTCTGGAACAACCGCAGACATTCTGGCTCGAACATGCCCAGCAGGTGCCAGTGAGTGCCACCCTGTCCCATGCCAACTTGGTGCTTGGCATGCCTTTACTGCCCCCTCCCTGTGAGGCTTGTCCTTGAAAGGGCTGTGAAGGACGTGACAGGCAGGCAGGCAGCCCAGGCACCTGCTGTTCTGGTGTGGAGGGTATGTTCACACAAAGCTGGTGACACACACAAGGAGGGCAGCTCCACAGGCCTGCCCCTCAAGCCTCTTTCCCCCTCTCTGCAGGGCACTTCCAGCATCCGGACTGGTGACACCCCTTTCAAGAAGTGTGCAACATTTACAACCCCTGTCCCTGAATACCTTGACCAGCCCTTGCCATACGGCCTGGAGAACTATCCCAAGCTCTAAAAACCTACCTTGCCACCATCTGGGCCAATGGAAAGCACCAGGCTAATGCAGGGGAGCACAGGCTTGGAGGGGAAAGTTGTTCCTCAAACACCTGATCTCCCTGCTAAACTGCTGAGCTGAAGGCCCAACAACTCCAAGCCTATTTCCAGGAAGTTTCCTTGTTCCCCAGCCACAAAAGCATGCCAGGGCTAGATGGACCATTTGCATCCTTTCTCCGGCTAAATTGGTGGGGGTGCTGTTCCTGTATTTACAACCAGGAGGGGAAAAAGTGAGCAGCAGCAGGGGTGGAAGGCTGACTCAGCCAGCTGAGTGAAGGAGGGGAGGCATTGGATGGGGTCAGGAACCCCAGCTGGGCAAAGGGCATCTGTGCCCTGACTGAGCAGGAGGTTTCATAGAGACCTGCTGCTGGCTGTTGTAGACTGGGTGGGGAAGACCTTTTGGTGTCCTGGGCAGCGAGAGCCATGTGCCTTCTCCAGGCCCAGTGCAGCCTCTCCAGACAGGGGCCCACCTTGCCTGCAGGCCAGCCTCTTCTCTCTCTGGATTACTGCCCCAAGGCAAAAGAAATCCCCAGGCAGGTGAGTGGGAGCAGCTGCTGCCCAGTCCCTGCAAAGGGAGGAGCCTTTCAGATGATGGCCATCTTCTCTTCGCCCAGCAGCCAGTAGGTCCTCATCTTCCCTTTGCCCTGCCAGGAAGCAGATACACAGAAGGCTTGGGCAGTTTCATGGCGCTGGCCCCCTTTCCTGCCATGCAGCCCTGCCCAAAGCAGTACAAGCGAGAGGCACGTCTGCACTCTGCCCTTCTCCCACCATCATCCATGAAGGGGCTGGCATGCTCCTTTCCATGCCCACCTTCATCTCCACGTCACCTCGGAGCTGCAACTCAAAGCAGCCAAACTCATCCAGGATCTCCTTGGTGGCAGAAGAGATGTGGATCTTCAAGGCTGAAAGAAACCAGGGGAAGAAAATTGGTACCCGGGGTCCCTGTGGCACACTTATGAGTCTTGTGGTCTACAAAAATTATAAAGTATCCCAATAAAGTACCCCAATGAACTATGAAACCTTAACTGTTTCTGATGAAGCCCCTCTTGCCCAGAGGCCAAAGCAAGGCCTCAGCCCCCTTTGCCTCCTAGAAATGGTACACCACTCAAATCGGTTGTATCTGACTTGGAGCATCTACAGAAAGGGAAAGGAAATTCATGCGGAAGCCAGGTGGGCCCTGGAAAGAAGGCCAAGTGGGGAGGAGTGCCAGCAGCAGGCTCCATGAGATGAGGGGAAGCTCACCCTCGCCATTGGACTCCATGCGTGAAGCCGTGTTGACGGTGTCCCCAAAGAGGCAGTAACGTGGCATCTTGAGACCCACCACTCCAGCACACACTGGCCCTGCAGGGAGGTGGGGGGGCGCTTAACCACTGTCGCTCTGCCTATGCCCAGGTGAGATGGCCCAGGGCTTGCCTGCCTCAGACTCACCAGAGTGAATCCCAATGCGCAGACACAGCTGTTCACTGGGCCGGTGCCGGATGTGGAACGTCTTCACAGCCTCCAAGAGTGCGAGGGCCATGCGGACAATCTCATGGGCGTGAAGCTTGCCATTTCGAACAGGCAGGCCAGACACCACCATGTAGGCATCACCAATAGTCTCCACCTACAGCCGAGGGCCAAGGAGAGGTGAGCTGGGAGTCTCCCAGCAGTGATGCTTTGAGCCAGTTTTCAGCCAGGAAGAGCCACCAATTCCAGTAATGCTCACCTTGTAGACATCAAAGTTGTCAATAATGGCATCAAAGCAAGTGTAGAGGTCATTAAGGAGTGTCACCACCTGGTTGGGGAAGGAGGAGAAACAGGTGAACTGGCTGGCAGATGAGAGTCTAATCCAGCAAGAACAGTGGGCTATCCCAGGGCAAGAGCGCTGGTGGAAGAGGATGCGAGGCTGGGTAGGCAGGAATGGGCTTCAGGCATGGAAGTACTTTTGGAAGCCCAGGGGGATGGGAAGATGTTTTTGGGAAAGTGGGAAGAGACCAATTAACAAAGCTGAACAGGAAGGCAAACTGGGGCATCACATGTAGGCACTGCGGAAGAGATAAGCAAGAATGGGGGTGTAGTTAATAGCAAGCTCTGCCTTTCCTCTGCTTCTTGTGGCTACGTTCACCCCACACTTAAACCTGCACCAAGAAACCTGATTGCTGCGCTTGTGTAATATGTTAGACACAGAGCAGGGATCCACAGAAGGACTTAAAAGAAGCAGCCTGATTCACAGTCATCCTATAAACTCCATGGCCAGTGAGATTTATAGGCTACAGTCATGATCATAGATTATGGTTAACAAATTCATTCCAGTTTGTTCAGCAATCAGTAGTTAAGCACTCGTCTGATGGAATTTGCCACCCCAGCCACAGAGTGAAGACTATTTCTTGGTCACAGCACCACATGCAGGTAGGACATGACTCCACATCGAGGTTGAGTGGGGAAAACAAGTCAAAGCCCAACTCTTTAAGAGAAGGAAGCAAGGAGTGCCCCATGTTCAAGGGAAAATAGCAAGAATCTGTCCTTGGATCTGCTCCTACCAGTGGGCTGGGTGGTAGAGGGTCTTCCAAGCACAGACCAAGGATGACCAGAGTCAGCCACATCCATTTCAGACACACAAGGTATTGCCCGCCCGCCCACATCCCTTGCCGCAACCTACCTGCATGGGTGTGCTCTCTGCTGACAAGGAGGTGAACCCCACAATGTCACTGAAGTAGATGGTGACACAATCAAAGGCTTCAGCCTGTACGGTCTCCCCTCGCTTCAGCTGCTCAGCCACAGAACTGCAGGAAGGAAAGGACAGGAATTGCTGACCCCTTGGCCTTATGCCCCAGATGCAGGAAGGCCCTCTCCACACCTTCTGAGGCAGGAGATGGCCTCAGGCTACGGTGTCCACAGATGGGGGCTGAACTCACTGGGGCAGGATCTGGTAGAGCAGGTTCTCTGCCTTGCGCTTCTCTTCCAGGTAGGCCTGCGTGCGCTCCTCCACCAGCTTCTCCAGGTTGTTGGCGTACTGCTCCATGCGTGACAACAGGTTGTCCAGGATGCTGGTGCTGCCTTCTCTGAGACAAAGAGAGGGAAGGGAGCAGGGTCCACAATGGCACAAACGGTGAGAGAAGCATCCAGAAGGATGGGGACTCGACGCCATTATATTCCCCCACCCCTGAACTCCTCACTTTGGAGCCTGTTTGGACTCTTCTAGTTGAGAGGCAATGCCGCTGTAGGTGGGGAATTGTGCCCTCCTCCCTGAAACTATGGGAGCATCTGCCTGATGAAGTTGGATTCTGTCTCTCCATCCCCTGGTCCTGGCTCTCCCCTAGACATGAATTCTGCTGATAGGAAGAGTGCCTGTGCCCATCCACAGATGTACCTGAGGGAGGCACAAAGCTGGCTAGATTTGGGGGCAGAGGCCCTGCCTGGCAGTCAGGTCTTTCCACACAGCCAAATTCATTGGTTGCCACAGGGAGCTTTCTGCAGACACCCACATGCCATCTCTGCCTGTGGCTTTTCTTTGGCTTTTGCAGATCCAGTGGCAGCTTTGTCCCACAGCTCAACAGGATCAGGGTTACAGCAGAAGAAGCTGCAGGCCTTTTTGGGCCTCCCCAGTGGAGACTAGGATAAGAGGGAAATTCTCTTCAGGGCAAACTGGTGCCTTCTTGAGGCATGTAAGCATCTTTAGCCTGATAAGAAGGCAACCTTGGGATAAGTGCAACCAAGTGCCTTGCCTGAGACTCCTTGAGATGGGTCTCCATGGCTGTATGGGGAGAAAACCTTCAATGCTACCTTGCCTAGAATGGCAGAAACTGAACCAGGACCCTTGCCACCTCCCACCCTCCACCCCATGCATGCACCTCATGGTGGGAGAATGTGGTGTGGAATGGGATACCCTACCTGTTGAAACGCCGGATGAAGATTTTAATCTGGGTGAAATCCGGGCGCTCGGCTGGGTCCTGAGCCCAGCAGCGCTCCATTAGGACTGCCAGCTCCTCACTGTGCAGGTGGGTGTCGATGGTGGGCCGGAAGTAGGGTGGCTGGCTGTTGCACACCTTCTGCACAATCTCTGGGGAGGAGGAGTGGGGTGGGATGCAAAGGAGTGAATGTGTGGGCAATGGGATGGACACACAGCTGGCTTGTGAGGGGAGGGTGTGACAGGCCACTGGGGCAATGAGGAGAGAGAAGTGAACATGAGTGTCCTGGGTGGTGGTGATGAAGGACAATGAGGGGGACTGGAAAGACAGAAGTGACAGGGTCAACCTGCATGGTCACAAGCAGCAAAAACCAGCAAAGGGCAGAGCCAGTGCATCGCCCCCTTACCTTCTTCTTTCTGGAGTGGAAACCTCCATTTTGGATCCAGGCAGCGCCATCCCCTCCCTCCACTCCAGGCCTGGTGATGGCAACCAGAGCCCCGACTGAGCTGGTGGGACAGGCTGGACATGGCTGGGGATTCCCCCAGGGTACCCAAGTGAGAAGCACCCCGCTGCTCTCTGAGGACAGAGAGCCCTGGAAGATGTAGGTGTAGCAGATAGTTGCCCCTCTGAAATGGTGTTCCAGGCAGGGTCTCTCCAAGGCACCCAAAGATGACAGTAAAGGGCACCCTTGTTATTTCTCCTGCTCCTGCTCCAGAATCTCTCAGATGGCTGGACCAGGCCAGAGGAGCTCTCATCTGCAAGAGGTCTGTGCCCAGGCTGCGCAGGGCATGGTGGAAGGGAGGGAGGGAGGCAGGCAGGGCCTCTGCTGTTTAGGTTTCTGATCCTCTGGGGTAACACAAGACTTGTAAAGTAGCACCCCACCTCTTGATAGTGCAAACTGGAGGCAAATGGGGCTTGTATCTGCCAGGAATGGCTTCTGGGCCATGTACTTCCACTCAGACCCCCAGCCCCTCCTCACCCTTGGGGCTGAGTTCTATGCCCTCCACATAGAAGGCGCCATTACGCAGCGCAATTTCTTGCAGTATGATCCCAAAGCTGTACACGTCGGCCTTCTGCATTGCTGGAGGGGGCAGGAGCAGGGTCCCCTTGTGCAGCAGCTCTGGGGCCGTCCATAATTTCTCTGAAATAGGAACCAGAAAGTCAAGGATCAGAGGGGGTTCAGGGCTCGGGTTTCCCCGGGGAATGGCACTGGGAGAAGGGGAGGAGATCAGGGTGAAGGGAGTTTGCCAGGCACTTACTGGCATAGAGCGCATGGTTGCCCTCACTCTCATGGCCCTGGCGGAAGCTGGCCAGGCCATAGTCTGTGATCTTGAGCACAAAGCGACTGTCCACCACACAGTTGGAAGACTTGAGGCTGCCATGGTAGCCAATGATGCTGTTGTGCAGAAAGGCCATGCCCTGTGTTGGGTGGAAGGGGAGAGAGGGGGACAACCAGCTGCCAAGGGAGGAAGGGGGGTCACCAAAGGAGAGAGGGAAGCTGGGAGTCCACAGGATGCACAGCCAGAAGCCTGAGAAGCTTGCAGCGACCTCCACCTGCAGGAGCTCCTGGGTGGGGAAACAGCTGGGCAATCTCCCAACCCCCTCATTCAAATGCCACAAGCCGCTTTCCTAACCTTGACAATGTCATTGATGAGGGAGTAGCGAAACATCCAGTCCAGGTTGATGCTCTCATTCTCCAGAATGTCCTGGGCAGGCCAAGGAAGGGGTCAGTGCCTTGGTGCAGCAAAGCAGCCCTGCCTCCCCCCTTGCCCCAGGACAGTCACCTCACCTGCAAACTGCCGCGAGGACAGTACTCTGTCACAATACAGATGTTGGGGGGGTCAATGCAGGCCCCGATAAACCGTGTCAGATGGTTGAACTGGATATCCCGCATCTGTGAGGCAGAGTCATTGCCCCCCTCCAAGTCAGCCAGTATGGACCAGTGGGGAAGCAGCCGTCGTTGGTATCCTCCTGCCCAGCAGTCACAGCAGCAAAGGCTGCAACCCCCACACTATCCAAGGAGCATCCAGACCCCTGAATCAGACCCCACCCCACCCCCCAGTACTTACGTGCTTGAGCTCAAAGAGCACCTGCCTTGTCAGCTCAATCCGCTTCTTATTGACGTGTTTAATGGCCACTACATTTCCCTGGAGGGCAACAGATGAGCAGAGAGGGAGGGGTGTTGAAGGGGCTGCACAGGTGTAAGATGCAGCCAGGGCTGGGGGGAGAGGGGGGCTCACCTTGAAAAGTCCTGTGTTGGCAAAGATCTGGTATTTGCCGTGGGCGGTCATGAGAGAGCCGTAACTTGACCCTCGCTGGAGAGAAGAGAAGGTGGGGGTCACAGCCAACAAAGGCCCCTGGGTGGTTGGGTGGGAGGGGCAGGAGGAGGAAGGGCCCCAGTCAAAGCAAGGGGAACCAGTGGGGGGTTGGGGCTTCTGTGGCACTTGAAGTGCCTGGACCCACAGGTACCCACCAGCGAGAGGGTAAGTCGACTGCCTGCTCCCTTGGGGTAACGCTCTGAGCTCCCAAACTGCAGCTCCTCCCAGCGGATCCGCCACAACATGCTGGCCAACTCCTTCTCCAGCATCAGCTTCCTGGAAGTGCCAGCAGTGCTCTCAGCTCTGCTCCAGCCACAGCTCTTCAAACCCCCGCCCCAAGTGTCCTGCAACTGGACCTTGCTCAGATTCAAGGGCTGCATCTGCACAGTGCCACAACTAAATCCAGCCCTTCCGTTTTCGTTTCCCCGCTGCATCCTAGCCCATGTGCCAGAAGAGGGCAGGAAGGCCCCAGCAGCTTAGCACATTGTGCAAGTATACCAGCAAGGTCTTCTTTTCCCCTATTTTAGCCCACTGTGTGAATGCAAGTTCATTTTGGGAAGAGCCAAGTATGGAGGTCCTTCTGGTCCTGTGGGTAGCCAGCCCAGAGGCCAGCCCAGAAGCCTGAACCTGAGGCTGAGGAGGAAGTGCTTGGGGAAGCTCAGGCTGCCCAAGATCGTGCATCAGAAGGATGGCCTCCAGCAGTGCCTCTTCCTCCTCTGCCCACGCTGCACCTCCCCTTCTCGCTTCCCCCCACCTCCCACTCATTCTCTCCTCCCACTCTAAGAGCATTTCCTCTGTGGTTCACGCACCTGAAGATCAAGAAGCTGGAAATCCCAAACATGATAAAGGTGAGTCCGGCTCCCAGTGCCATGATTGCAAGAGTGCTGAGGGCGCCTGCAAGGACACACCAAATCAGAGAGGGGCTCTGCCTGCCAGTCACACAATGGAGGCACCCTGAAAGGCACAGCCAGGTAGCTGGGGCCATTGGAGAGGGAACCTAGGGGGATAACCCCACTTCTCTTCATTAGGAGGTGGGAGGGCAGCACTGGCAGAGGACCAGCTGCTCATAGCAGGCAGGCTGGACTGGGCATCCAGAGGAGGTCAGGGATGTAAAGCTCTCCTGGGATTAAGGAGTCCTGTCCCTATCCCAGCTTTCACTTGGGCAGCAAGCTCAGAGACACCCACTTTTATCACAGGAGGGATCATCCATGTCAAAACAGGGAGGGTTATCAAGAGGCGGCTGCCCCTTCACCCAGTGGATGGGCCCCAGCCACTTGAGTTGCTTTTCTGATCCTATGTAGTGTCCAACCACCTGTGAGGAGAAGGGGAGGGTTAGCTTGCCTGACCAGATGCAGCTTTTCTATGGCCCCCTGGCCAGAGGAGTGCAAGCCTCTGCTCCAGACCTTCTTAATCCAGGAGAAGCAGCACCAGCGTCTCCTGGCAAGGGAAGAGGCTTGGACTCCAGCATACCTGGTACTCGCCATTCTTCCCCTCTGCCATGGCCCACAGGTTGAAGTCCGTGTCACGGTCATTGTTCTGGTCCATGCTCACGGTCCCAGTGACCCCTGGAGGGGCAAAAGCAGCCACACATTTTGGGTCAGGTCCTGCAGAAGCAGCTAGGGCCAACATCTCTATCCCCCTTACAGATGGAGCTGGGGACATGCCACCCCCCAGAGCAGGTCACCCAAGATGGCCGAGGCCACAAATCTGGACCCCTTACATCCATTCCAGACCTACCAAGGAAGACCTTCCAAAATCTCTTCTGGGTGAATCCTTCAGCGTGATCCTCCCTTCCCCGCAGCCCCCTTCCCAACCCCCAGTACCCTGGAACGTGCGCCCCTTCATCTTCTCCAGGATGTGGCTGGTGTTCCTCTTTGTCCCACCCTCGTGGATGGTCTCGTTGAGGGCCATGGCGTAGAGAATCAGGCCATCATGGAAGCAGCCGGCCACCAGGTTTTTCTGTTGTAGAGAGAACGAAACAGGAGACAAAGGCATTGCTCTGCACCCTCAAAGCATGTCCTGTGACCAGGAGAGCCACACAGCCTTGGGAAGATCCCCCTTGTCTGGGGAGGTGGCTGGTATATGGCATGACATCTCAGTAATTTAACCTGGTATTGCTTGTGTCTTCAAAGAAGGTACCTCTGGACACCCCAAAATTGCCCTGGGTCTCCCTTCCACAACAGGCAAACATGTCTAAGCCCGAGAACAGAGGAGCCCCTCTTGGTTCTGCAAGGGAGAGGCCCACATGCACCATGGCAGAGGGTTTCCTCCTCCGATGCACCCCCTGCAGTCAGGAGCAGCCCATGCCTGCAGACCCTTTGATCCAGAGGCAAAAACGAGGGGCACGGTAACCTTATTGCAAAATACAGGGGAAATCTCTGCATTGCCCAAAGGAGACCAGGAACGGCACCTGGCTGCCCACTTCCGCTTGTGCCTGCAGCCCATGGACAGAACAGTCTTCAGCCTGCTGCCTTCCCATGCCTCTCGCCCCTCTGTGGGAGGAATAAGCTGCCCGTGTCACGCCCTAGTCAGGTTCACACAACAGGCCAGGCCAGGCCGAGAAGGCCTCCAGGCTCTTGCTGGAGAATTCCTGGAAGGCAGCCAGGGCAAGGGGGCCTTCATTGCAATGGGCCTCTCAAGGGAATGAACTCCTCTTGGGGGTCAGCAAATGAGCAAGCCTGGCTGGGCATTGTCTCACTGCACCACAGGTGAAGAGCTCAGGAAACAGGGAGAAGTGTACATGCAGCCTGGAGTTCCCCCAGGGAGACCCCCTCTCAGGTTATCTCTAGTGCATTTTTCTGCCTGCCTATGGATTCCTGGGAAAGTACAAAGAAAGTGGGGAGGAGGGGAACCTAAAAATAGGAGCAGCCCTGCCGGGAGGGGGCAACAAGCACATAGGAGCAGGCTGGCTGTTTCCTGCCGGTGAAAGGGGATCCCTGCTGCAGCTTCCACCTTGAGAAGGAAATGGTTAATTCCTCTTGTCCCCTTCTTGGACAAGGGACTGTACACTCCCTGCCCCCAAGATGCTGCCCACAAAAGTCCCAAGGGAGCCTCCCTGCCCTGGGTGTAAGTTTAGCAAGGCAGGCAGCACTCCCTGACCCCCACCCCCCCCCCCCGGCCCCCCC
>JANHZU010008362.1:4813-18396 GCA_032468055.1 Acrochordus granulatus
TCCCGGGTGACCCAAGTGATGCTGTCCTGGCCCTGACTCGGTGCCTGGAGGCTGTTCAGGGCTGGATGGGGAACAACGGACTTCGGTTGAACCCTGGCAAGATGGAGTGGCTTTGGGTGGCGGGGGGTCCAGGTCCTAGGCCATTTCCATACTTATCTCTTGATGGGGTTCCACTACTCTGGATAGACCCGGTGAGTAACTTGGGGGTTCTCCTGGATTCACGACTCCTACTTGAAGAGTAGGTAGTGAGTGTGGCCAGGAGAGCCTTTGCACAGCTTCATGTTATGTGCCAGTTACACCCTTTAAAATTTAATAAATTTCACCCATACAAATTTAATAAATAAATAAATGTGATAGATTGGGAAAGGTTAATATCAAGAGAATAATATTTGAAGGAGTCTCACTATTACTAGTTTTATTAATAATTGCACTGATTCCTCTGTCAACCATACTGAACATGTCAGACCACAGCTATTAAGCATCAAAAATAACTGCCACGCTATACCATCTCCTTTACATGGATGATCTGATGTTGTTTGGAAAAACACTATCTGAAAGAGAATTGCTGCTCAACACTGTGTATTCAGCCAAGATATTGCAATGGAATTTGGACTGGACAAATGTGCCACTCTCACAATCAACAGAGAAAAATGTTGAAAACCAAAGGAGTCAAGATGCCCTATGGAAATAACATCAAGAGTCTGAATGAAGACAACTACTACTAATATCTGGGCATCCTTCAAGCTGATACCATCAAGCACACTGAAGTCAAGAAGGTCAGAAATTCATACATCATGAGAGGGAAGAAGATCTTAAAGTACAAATTCAGTGCGGAAATATTATAAAGGCAATGATAATTAACACCTGGGCAATTCCACTCATTAGATACAAAGCTGGGATAGCAGACTGGATTCAAGGCCCTAGATAAGAAGACCATAAAAATAATGACAAAGAATCATGCCCTTCATCCATGCAGTGATGTTGACAGACTCTACCTACCAAGGAAAATAGGTGGGCATGAAATGTTGCAAGTACACCAGGCAGTTGAAGAAGAAAAAAGGGCATTGGAAGAATACCTGAAGGACGGTGAAGAAGATGCACTAAAGCTAGTATACCAGGAAGACTTACTGAGTAAATTGAAATTGGCATGCAAGAAAGACCAGATGAAGAATAGAAACGAAACATGGCAAGACAAAGCATTTCATGATCAGTACATTAAAAAAAATTGAAGGTAATGCAGATAATGACAAGACCTGGCAATGACTAAGAGCAAAGAAATTTGAAAAAAGGGACAAAGCGGCTAATTGTAGCCGCACAAGACCAAGCTTTAAGAATGAATGCACATAGAATTAAGAAAACAACAACAGACAGCAAAAGCTGCCTCTGCAAAGAAGCTAAAGAAACAGTGGACCACCTATTTAGCTGCTGCAAGAAGATCACACAGACTATATACAAACAATGGCATGATAAAGTAGCAACAATGGTGCACTGGAAACTTTGCAAGTATTGCCATTTGCCTGCAAGCAAGAACTGGTGGGATCATAAAGTAATAGAAAATGAAGAAGCTAAATTGCTCTGGGACTTTAGAATTCAAACAGACAAGTACCTGCCACATAACAACCCAGATTTAACAATTATTGATAAGAAAGACAAAAAAGTCTGGCTAATGGATGTGGCAGTACCTGTAGATAGCAGAATAGAAGAGAAAGAATTGAAGAAAATCACAAAATACAAAGACCCGCAAATAGAAATAGAACAATTGTGCCAAAAGAAAACAAAGGTAGTACCAATAGTGAAAAGTGCTTTGGATGCAATTCCAAAAAACTGGAGCACCACTTGAACACCATCGGCATTGACAAATTCACCATCAGTCAATTGCATTACCTGGAACAGTAATCAAAAGGAACAACATCAAAGAACAAGATCTGCCTATCCCAGGTCTTTGGGAATACTCAATAGGTGGACACAAATGCCAATCCTGTCTAAACATCTGGTTGACTATACAATGAACCATAATAATTGGATAGTTGATCTATCATTATGTGCAGTTTTTTACTAGAAATATGTGGGATAACTTTTGCTTAAAAACTGGATATAAGTTTTCGCTCTTCCTATACAATAAGCAGTTTCACAATTATGGTATCCCACACAACTTGATAGAGGTTAACCTTCTATTTTTATTTCAAAATAGCTGGGAGTGGGATTAGCAGATGTAAAATCAAGTACTTCTTTATACCTGACCCCTATTTTTTAACTGATAATAAACTAAGTTTCTGAGAAAACAGATGAGGGAAATGCATGGTTAATTATGACCTGAGAACAGCATATGCTAATTATATCATTTCATATATGCATTTATGCATTTTTTTCCCTTCACACTTAGTGGCCTAGAAGCTCTAAGAGTAAGAAGATTTTTGCTATCAATTACAACTTAAAAGACATTTCATATAATGGAAGAAGTTGGGGAGGAAGAATCTGGTCCTTAAAACAAAAACAAAATAAAATAAAAAGGAATCCAGACATCAGTTTTTACAATAGTCAACTGAAATAGGGAATGTTCTGGTGCGCTGTTGTCTAGGCAATCTCTCTGCAGAGAGTGACTGATCTTTCAGAGAAGCACTAGAGGAACCTTGTATTTTTTCTTAGCATGTCATGATGGACCATGTGCTTAATTCAGTTCCTCTGACTCACTTTCCAAACAAGGCCCACTGTGAGTTTTAGATATGCTGTTCACAGATTCACTACATCGTTCCAATTTATGCAATAGTGCTATCATTTAGAACTTAACAACCCCCATTTAACATGGTTAAATGCCATGTGGGACTGTACTAGTTTCATTCCTAGCTGACAGAAAAACTTATCTGTTTGGACAAATTATTTCTCCCCAATGGAGAGGCAAAAAAAATCCTATACTTTTGCATAATTTTGAATCTTTCCCTTCAGTCAATTTGATGAATGGCATGAGCTTTTAAAATATCATTCAGAGGGGTGTGGTACAAGTGGTCCTCAACTTACAACCACAATTGGAATTGCAAGGCAGTTATTGAGTTGCACCTGATTTTATGACATTTATAAATTTTTATGACATTTTTTGCCACAGTTTTTAAGTGAATCACATGATTGTTAAGTGAAACTGGCTTCCCCATTGATTTTGCATGTTGAAGCCTACTGGCATGATGAATGGTAATCACATGGCCCTGGGATGCTGCAACCATCACAAATACATGTCAGTTGCCAAGCGCTTGAACTTTGATCATCTGACCACAGGGATGCGGCGATGGCCACTTGTTTCAGTACCATTGTAACTTTGAATATGCACTAAATGAATGGTTGTAGGCTGAATACCTGTATTCTTGTGTCTGTTTAGTTAAAAGGTTGACATACAGTTTGTGGTATCACTTTTACAAGGGCTGCAGCCTCCCAGTTTCCCATGCTTAAAATAAATTTTCATTGAATGTATCATTTGGAAATGCAATCCAAACTCGGAAATTTGGATTTCAAAATGAAGTACAGTATCAGAAGACAGTAACATCTGCTGACACATTCTTCATCATCTTGAGCAGTAAAGTAAGCCACCAAATGCTATGAAGAGAAATGTAAAAAATAGTCAAGCATCTCACTTTGTCAAACATGTTCTTCTGTGCTAAATTAGCTTATTTCTTTTTTCCATTAATGAATGGAAAAAAGAAATAAGCTAATTTAGCACAGAAGAACATGTTTGACAAAGTGAGAGATGGAGAAGAACAAGAAAACCAGAACCAAAATCAAATCCAAAAACAATATGGATGTTTTAACAAGTGTGAACTGGTACAATGGCTTGGTTTAGACACGCTCAACCATCAAAAAGAGATCAGGTGCCTTTTCTGGTAACAATGTGGAAGCCACTTGAAATGTGCAGAATATTCTATGTATGGAATCTCTTATGGATGGAATAGGGAGTATTAAGTGTATTTCATCTGGGCGTAGCAGGAAAACATGCATAGCTTTTGGCAGCAGAGAGACTTCTTCCTAGGAAGAAGGCCATGGAAATCTACTTCTGAAATCTTGTCTGCAGGGACTTGTTCAGGCAGCCCCAGGGGTCAAGACTGACTCAAAAGTATCCTCCCCTGCAAAAAAATTCACATTTGAATTTATTTGTGGGTGGGTGGACCTATGGAGGGAAGATGCTAAGAAGTACGTGTGGCCTGACAGCTAGTACCAAAATAGTATATGGTGAAGGGAGAGAAGGTCAAAGTACAACTGCCTTGCCTAATTCATCCGTAAATCCTTTCTGGATTGCTATCAGACATAACCCAGAATTACCAAAATATTCTAGATTTCAATTAAACCATACTGCAGTGAAACTAGAACAATCTGCCAAACATCTGGTCTACAAAGGATTTGCTTTATGCATGGAAAAACAAAAAACATATTTTGATTTGTGTGCCCTTCTACCTGTGACACATGTTGTAAGAGCTGAAACACTCAGTGCAGGATTTCTGAAATCTAGATATGTAATTACTTATCAGGTATTTTAACCACCAGTTATCTTCTCATGCTATGGAGAGAAACCTTCAGTGTATTTACACTATCTTCAAGTGCTCTTGAAAAGTGTAATCTGCTAACTTTAATCCCATCCCTTGCTGTTACCACTTCAAGGTATAAGAAAACAATGTCTTCAAAATGATAGAAGTGTAAGCTCTAGCTCATGTTAGCATGCTTCATTTTTAAAATAAGCCTGCGAAATCCAGTTGAACTATCTTTAAAGGCATCGTAGGACAGGATCAGAATTGCTCGTCACACTTCCCAGATGATTCTTCTCTTCAGGAGGTCTTGAATTTGGTACTTAAAAATAAATTATTTAACTTGGAAAACACATTTGATTAAAGAATACCAATGTGCATACATTTTCTTAATTAGCTTATTTATCCTTTGAAATTGCTTAAGTGGTTGAAAAGAAGCATGACTGTGACTCCTATCTGCAATACTAACTGGATTACAAGATGGAAAAGTTAAAAATACTTCAGAATTATTGCTCACGGGTTTATTCATTCACTTTCGTTAGTTGATTGAGTAATATAAGGCCAAAGATAATATCTTGCTCCCCCCTTGCAGAAGCTTCCACACTAATATGTATCAATAACAAGGTAAAGGTAAAGATTTTCCCTGCCAGTCATGACAGACTCTAGGAGGCAGTGCTCATCTCTGTTTCATCGTCAAACAGCTAGCATTTATATGAAGATGCTTCCATGGTCATGTGGCTGGCATGACTATATGCCAAGATGCATAGACCCCCTGTTACTTTCCCACCAATTTAGGCAGTACTTGTTTATCGACTTGCATTTTGCATGCTTTCAAACTGCTAGGTTGGTAGGAGCTGGGGCAAATAATGGGAGCTCACCCCTATCTTGGGCTGCTGACCTACCAGCTGGCAAGCCCAGGGTTTTAACTGTAATTTAAATATAAGAAAAAAGGGATAAACCCAGAGAAATAAAGAATGTTTGTGCAAACCTGAACACATGTAGGACTTAATCTTAATGGGTAGTGGTGGTGAAGATTTATGGACTTCTAAGTTGCACAGAAAAATATTCTAAAGATTAAAAAAAACATGTAAGTAGATCAACAGAATGAACAAATGGAAGGAGACTTTGGAGCAGCAGATAGTGGAGATAGAACTAAAAATCTCAAAGAAGGGATTTTTATGGGGCAATTTCCCCAGTTCCCATATAAGGGGATTCCACCAAAGTAAGATTCAGCATTTCAATTGATTGGAAGCATCAGGACTTTGTATTTTTGGTCCTATCCCTTCTTGTTTCACCATCCACACTTCTCAAGTTCTCCATTTCTGTTGCATTCAATTTACTTTTATATGTTTCCTGGCATACCTATCTCATATTACCATGTAATAAATAGGCAGAACCATAGTATTTCTCCAGTTTAGAAGACAAATGTCTTTATTGTTAGTGACAGTCTAGTTCAGAATATCATCTAGCAGTGAGGTGATCTGGATGTGATACAACATAACAAGACAAAACACATGATATTAACTTGACACACTGAAAGCTGATGGTTCCCACAGTGTTAATGCAACTTCAGGATCTTTTTTTTTAAAGTCAGCATAAATGACCTTGCATTACTACTTTCTTTTACATACCAGATACCTTCTCAATACTTCTTTGAGTATCAAATTTGATGTAATGACATAAACCAACATCTTATGATGGTACCAACATAAGAGCACTTGAAGATCTGACTAAAGATCATCTACAAAGAACAATCAGTATTGTTTCTATACACTGCATTAGTAGAAAAAGATAGATGCCCTACTTTCCTTGTTCCTGCCAGATAATAGGCAAAAATCTAAAAAATTATCATTATTACTGATAATGTTATAGGAAAGGTAATATGGATTTTTAATTAAACTGAATACTGAACTGGTTTTAGGATATGCTTATTTGTGGCAATAGCAGCAATGTCATGAGGTTAAAGCTGTAATAATTTTCCTTTCTTGATTTTATGTACTGCACTCATGCATTTACAAAAGTTATAATATTTAATTTGCAGAAAGTGCAAAGGTATTGTCTATCTCTGAGTTTTCACTGCCAGATATCTTTTTTCAAATATAGTTTGAGGAATAGAATGTACCATGCTAGGAAATTGTGTATTGTAAACAAAATATAGGTAATAAGAAATAGCACAAACTGCTACAGGACTGAGAAACATCACTGTTAGATATAAGCCTGGTTCTCTTGAATCAATCCTTATGACCCTTTTCTACCTGAAAGTTCTGGTTCCAAAAGAAAATCCAGAGCTAGTAAGGAAGACTTGGAATCAACCAGGGCCTGGGAAGAAAGGATTTCTGACAGATAAGCCAGACTTTCAAATAAATAAAAGCTGCTGAAACTAAAGAAGAATACTAATATGTGATTTGCCTCTCAAACTTTAACTTTTGTCTCCAACCACATATTCTAACTTTTATCTTCCAGATAATCCTCATCTCAGCTGGGCGCTTTGATTAGCTATCATCTCTTTTTACAGCTGCACCTGGACTTAATTACTTTATAGACTCTGCTTCATCTTCAACAGAATACTTCAAGAGGAATAATTAGGTCGGACATTCAGGATTTTTCTTGATTTGTTCTCAGGAGTATTTGCAACAGGGGGTAAAAAGTATAAAAATGGCAAGTATAGCCAAATGATTAAAGTCCCATCCCCTTTTGGAGATATTGAATAAATCATATGCATGTAAAAAGTGGAGGGGCTCTAATCTCCCATTTGTAGCCACCATTGTCCTTTCATTCAAACATTAAAGGGAACTGGAACACTCCAATAGAAAAGAATATATGTAGCTCAATGTTGAACTACGGAATACTTATGTTTAATAAACATCATGTTATCTACCTTGGTAATGAAACATCTGAAAGCCTACAATCAAGTTCAGAGAGCACCAAGGACTCCACAATAGGAACATTGTATGGAGGTGGGCATAAATAAGCATAAGCAATATGTATCAAGTTCACTCTGACCTTTCAGCACTGACTTCCTCATTTACTAATGTACACTAACTTGACTATGCAAACTTCTTAGTACAAGAAGACACATTCCTTAAAAGACTCAATTATTCATTCGCTTTCCTGATTAGCCCAATGAAAAAGCAGTGTAGTCATCTATTGATATTTCCATTTGGTTTATGTGGGAATTGTGAAGTGCATAAAAGGGGTTGGGTATTGTAACTTGGAATCAAGACCTATGTACAAGTTATTGACTGTCTTCAACTGATTCTGAGATTGGTGTCCTCAAAGGAGACATGGATCCTAATATGAAGTTAGAGTGTATTGGGTCAACTGAATTCCATGCTACATTATGAGAGGATCTAGAACTAAAAAGCAGTACTTCACTTTGATGTGAAGAAACCACTTTGTTCCAAGTGAGCCTGTGAGTCAAAGCAGCAGATTAATTCCAGTACTTTGCAGGACAGGGGACAATCTTGCCCATGCAAATATCAAGGCATCAGCTTTTCACACTGTCACTACATAACACATATGCAGGCTATGATGATCCATAATTTGTATATTTGAGACATGCTAGTTGAGTATTTTTTCCTCCATCCCTTTTCAGTAGCTGTTCTTGTTTGATCCTACAAATAATAAGCCATTATTCTCTGACTAAAGTTTTCAGACTCATATTTCCTCTCCTAATTAAAACTATCACTTTTCTAAAAAGGTGAACTGAAAGTAATGGTGGCTGAATCATAAACATTTTTCCTAATTCTCTCTCAGGCCATAAATAATTCTAAAAGGAATTAGAAGGGCCACTTTATGTTGCTGTTGGTCAACAGGATCTATTATTTAGTTCCCTAACTATAAAAATTCTCCTTTACATTTCTTAGATCGATCCCTGATCTTGCAATGGTTACTTAATCATGCAACATTATGTGGTCAGGTAATCATTCTAAGAGGAAATGTGATGAAGAAAGTAATATTCACACACACACAATATTTCTTTTCTTTTTTCCTCCCCTTCCTTCTTCCCTCCTTCCCTTCTATATAACCTTTTGGGTGGCTCATCTTTGATTATCACCCTTTTCCTCTTCTTTCATGAACTGTCAGGAGAGGTGAATTAGAAGCCTAGATATTTTGCTTAAAGCAACATTTATTATTTTAAAAATATGTCCTTTTTAAAGAGTATCCAGAATGACATTTGTCTGGATAACATTCAAAGCTATCTTTCATGTACGTCAAATTGATTGAGGAGGCTAGAGTGTCAATAAGCACTTCCAAAGAGTTAAAAATACAATATCCTGCTTTTGCCAGAAAACTAGCTTCAATTTTGTCCCCAGTGGATAATGCTAGATTTATTTGTGTGTATTTTTTGGGGGGAAAGACGCAGTGGCTAAGTGGTTAAGATGCTGGGCTTCTCGGCTGGAAGGTTGACAGCTCAGCAGTTCAAGACCCAAGAACTGCCACGTAACAGGGTGAGCTCCTGTTACTTGCCCCAGCTCCTGCCGGCCTACCAGTTTGAAGGCATGTAAAAATGCAAGTAGATAAATAGGTACTACCTAATCCATGTGCACCTTGTCGTATAGTCATGTCAGCCACATGACCACAGAAGCATCTTCAGATAAACACTGGCTTCCTAGGCTGTGAATCAGAGATGAGCACCATCCCCTAGAGTTGGCCATGAGCAGCAGGGAGAAACCTTTAATTGTATTTTTTTTGGGGGACTTTCATTAGGATCACTGCCACAAACACACAATGTACTGTAAGATATCTAAATCTTTCCTATGATTCTGCTATTTTTGTTAGCCTTTTCTATCGATGGTTTTGATCTGATAGAAGTTTTTAAAATGGAAAAGAGAAATATGTTTTTACTTCAGAGTAAAAAGAAAGAACACTGAGGAAGTTGCTTTGCCTGTCTGTGCACATGTGTGAGTTAGATCGTCTAGCTTAATGCATGCCTTGAACAGTTTCATCGAGAGAATCATTTATTCTGAAAACAGATATATGCCAACATTGGCATTCCATCGGTGCACAAATGCCTGCCTTTTACCCTTTTCTTTGACTGAACATCAGTTTTGATCTCGGTTATGTTCCTTGGCTTAGGATAAAAGAACACATTTCTTATACAAAGAAATAACTGATGTTCCAGTTTGCCTAGTTACATGCTTAGCTTATCATTTAAAGAAGTCTATAGTTTGCAAGCAAAAGGTCATCATTTCTATTTTAACTGCTGTTAAATGTAAACTTGCTTGGTAATCTCTCTGTAGAGTAACTCAGATCGTTGAGATGACAGGAGAATGGGCCCATGAAATAGTTTGCATTATTCTTACATCAGACTCAACTGTGTGTCTCAAGAAAGCAGAGGAAAATATCACAGTGCTCAGATTAACATTTCAAGATCAGGTTTGCTTTTTGTGACATATCATGAACAAATATTTAATTTTCTGGTAGAAATGGAAACATTTTACCAATAAAAGGTCTCCAGTTTATTTTCCACATGTTACTCCTTGTCCTGTACTGTACCTATCTTGAACATCCAGATAGAAAGCGAGGGGACTTTACAAGATCCACAGTCTGTGAGTAGATGAGTGAGTGGCCATAAGGTATACTTGGGAGCACATTTAACAAAAGCCATATATTCTGTCTTCCTCTGCAGGACTGGAGGTACAGATTCCCGGGTACTAACACTATAACAGCATTTCTGCTTCAGTGATTGCCTATATGTTAAGATTAATAAAGCTGAACACCTGGTTTATTGGTTCTTTTGTATATGCTGTATATGTTCAAGAATTTTAATATTAAAGCAACAAAGTTTATCCATCTATCAGTTGTCCCCACTTTAGATGCTATTATTTTGAGATGTTTTAATATGTTGTTGCCATCAGAGTTGTGACTGACCTGTTAAAGGAAGTGTTATCAGTTTTCATCAGTTATCAGATAATCATCAACAAAATCATTTATAATATCTTGTCCTCAGGTTATTCGTTCTATATTTTTTCTCAACTTTACTTTTTCCATCTATGCTGTAAAAATAATATTAGACAGAGGGAGAAAGAGTTGTTGTTAACCCTTCTTAACCAGCTTAGGCAACGTATTTGCATTTTATTGCATCTGTGACTTTTGTTAGTATTTGGTCTCAGTTCTGAGATACAGGTGCCAAGTGCTCTTTGCAATTACCTAGAAGGAAGCACAATGTTGAAATAGTTTTAATGTGGTGGCAACGGGATCCTAAGTTGGACATTATTCGCTGTACTCTGAACTACGAACTATGTTGGAATTTTATAAAAGCTCCCTGGGATTACTTGGAATCTCTGTCTGAAAATAAAATACTGAAGAGTGGTTGAGACTGGATCCAGATCTATCTATGATGGCAGAATGGTTAAAAGATGAAAACTTGGGTTTGTGGCCTTCCCTTTCATATGCTCGCTAGAAGCATTCCTGCTGATATCAGACAGGTAGGTAGCTTTGCAGGGAGCTAAACTCAGGCAGAATCTCTAATATTTTTTATTTCAAGATTTTCAGATTACAGTAGAAACCATGTGAATTAGCAAATAGCTCACAGAACCTTTTCTTAATAAAAAAAGGAAAAATATCTTTGAATATCTCATTAAAGAAGTGAACTAAAGCCAAAAACAAGACCATTATATTTTGTTGAATGGGACAGAAAGAGTTACTGCATGCGGTGGTTGCAGTGTTATCCCTGCGACAAAAATCTTCAGTTGCACTGGGAACCTTAACTGTGAAAAATGGGATAAAATGCTTGCTTGCATGCATGAATGGATTTCAGTATATAAGAAATGCAGAGCTTCATACTATCTGTATATGAAATGTTTGCTGATTCTACAGAATGTTACTCAACACCTAAAAGGAAGGACAAATGCTGAGATAGAAATGCAACAAAATTCAATTGGCTCCTTGACCTTCAGCTGGAAAGCTGGTTTCCATAGAAATGATTCTTCCCTTTTCTCCTCAAGTTCAAATATCCTTTAGAAATATTTGGTGCACACTATTGTGATACCAAAGTAATAAACATGTGATATGAATAATTTCCTTATTTCTGCCACTTTGGACTCTGAAATAATTGGATCACTGGCTTTCTTAAAAGTATTCTGCTCAGGAAGGGTATGAAGGGGCATAATGTAGCTCACTGGCAGGAAAAAAGGCAAGATTCCTCAGTCCAAGCAAAGAACTTGAATGTTTTTGCTTCCACCAAGCTCAAATTAGCAACAGATGACTGGTAAAATAATCTGGAAAGAAATAAGGAAAGGATCCTGGATTTGTTGTTCAAATTTAGTATTTGCAAAGTAATGGCTATACATAGATTAATTTTAGGGACAAGAGTAAATTGCCTTCTGTGCTCCAGTGTGTTTTAGTACATTGGTAGGGACTTTTAGTATGCAGGATGACTAACTGTGACATATTTACAGTATTTCAACTAGAAATACTAAATTAGACCCAACAGGATAATTTCAACAGAATAAAGCTGCTGCTTCTTGTGAAAACCCTGTTTTCGGCACACATTTCATATCCATTATTTTATTTTGTTTGTTCAAGCTATTCTTCAAGCCAATGAAGAAATTATTGTGGAATTCATTTTGGATTCATTGGATTATGTGTTGCTGGTGCCTCGCAAATTCCAGAGGAAGATTTATCAATTCTAAAATGTGAGATTAAATCTATTTTCTATATTATAGAAGGTTTGAAGAGTAAGAATGCCTAGGACTTATTTTTAACCCCTGAACTATTTAAAAAATAAATTTTGTTAAAGCATTTTTTATTTTCTTTTTCTCTTCTCTTTGACAATATATGTATCTCCATCATTATCTTTGTGTTTTGCTAGTTAAAGATAATTAAATAAAAAAAGAATATCTCAAAACTTATTTGTCCAACAAAATAAAAAAAGGAAGTCTTTATCAAGCTTTGTTAGACATTCAATCCTGGAGATAAGAACAATAATGAATATGCTTTATTCTTTAATAAAATCAATATATTTAGAACAAGTGGAAGTTATTTAATGAAGATCTACTCAGATCTGTTAGATATAGCCTTACTGAATGATAGGATTGTTTTCCCAAGAAAGCAATCCAGCCTTAAATTCCTAATATTCTCATTAAACAGCTGCATGAAAATGTCTCCCAACCTTTTGGGGATAAATAAAACTGGGTGGAAACATTTTTGGTTTTACGAAAGAGGTTATAAAAAATTGTTACCTATTTTATGTAATCAACTGTTCAGTATTTATTAATGAATTTTTTTTCAAAAACTACTTCATTCTTAAAGGTCTATAAACAGACAAGGAGCAACAGCAATGTACCCAGTGTAAAACAATATAATGCAGTATGATATCAGCTAATACATAATTTTAGGATAATAATAACTTCTGGAATCAACAGCTCTACAATGATCAAGTTTGAAAGGCATTCCAGAAGCTGTATTTCTACCAGCTGTCTAGAAGGGAAGAGAGATGAAGACATTTTTCCTTCAGGGGGCAAGTTGTTGGTTAGGAACTCCTATACAAATGTCTACTTTCTGATTTCCTTCTGTTATACGACTGAGTAAGTGGAGATCTTCAGCAGACATTCTCTATTCACTTGGACTGACTGCCCTGAACTAAATAAGGCTTTATTGGTGATAACTAGCACCTCGAATTACACTCAGAAAAAAAAAAAAAGTAACCTGTAAAGCTTCTGGAGCATTGGTGGAACATTACAATAACAAGACCAGAAAATTCAGGAATGGAAATGGTAGAAATGCACACTTGGCAAGATGGGAATGATTTTCTACTGTATTTACCCTTTTATTTCATGTAAAGGTTGAGCATCCTATATATGTACTTAGATATAAAGACTACACAAAGCTATTTAAAAGAAAATTGAGGGCATCTGTTTATTATAATCATGCTGTGGTTCAGTCGCGCAGTCGTGTCCGACTCTTCACGACCCCATGGACTGCACCATGCCAGGCCCTCCTGTCTTGAACTGCCTCCCAGAGTCTTCCCAAGCTCACGCCCATCACACTGACTATGCTCTCTATCCATCTCATCCTCTGCCATCCCCTTTTCCTCTTCCCTTCAATCCTTCCCAGCATCACAGTCTTTTCTAATGA
>JANHZU010008363.1:15463-32110 GCA_032468055.1 Acrochordus granulatus
CTTCCTTCCTTCCTTCCTTCCTTCCTTCCTTCCTTCCTTCCTTCCTTCCTTCCTTCCTTCCTTCCTTCCTTCCACTAAGGAAGTACACTTCCCATATGGGAGTAATGTCAATAAAACCATAAATGTCAGATCCAAAATCAAGAATGCACAAAGTAATTCTTCCAGGCTGAATTCTTTATTGTCTTTGTTTATAGACAAAATCTTGCCTATCTGACAACTCTACTATCTATATCTCTGTGAACTATTAGGGAGGTGCTGTCTTCAACATCTTTCTCTCATGCATGATATTTGGGCTGAGTGGCCACTTTAGAATGCATTTCTTTCTTCCTGGGATCCACCACCTCTCTGGATTCTATCACAGTAAAGCCATCTACTAAACATTATTAACTATTAATTGCAGTTCTTTTCTTAATCTTGACCCTTTGTTATTCTGAAGAGGAGGTAAACATAAAAATGTTGTATAACCTTAAAGGCCTGAAGAAAAAAAGCAGTTATAAATGATATGACCTTGGGATTTGAGAGAAAGAAATGATGCCTAAGGAATGATCAGATAAAGAGAGTGGGGATAATCAAAAACAGCCTCAAAAAGAAACTTAGAAAGGATTCTCCCTGACTAATCCACCTGTAAAAAATAACAGTGGAAGATTTATACTTCCAGATTGCAAATTCGGTTAATGTAAACATAATTTTATTATGTTACAATAAAGTAGAATTAGCTCATCAGGTCATGTCTCCTGTCCAGTCTGCCTGGGAAGGCTAACAGCTGTATACCTAAACACAAACAATGCTTGCAGATTTTGATCTTTATGAATTCTAATAGGGACTAACTTGGTTCAAATATAAAATAAGCATTTAAAGAAATTGTTTCAAAGTTCAGTGAACAACTGAGTCACTGAGAAGTATTATGTTTTCTTGGCCCATTTCCTGTCATTATGTTTGTCACTCTTGAGAAGCTGAGGACAGTTTATGCTTTTCATAAGTTTTTGAAATATTTTTCAATATATCTAGACATCACATTTCATACTTCTGATAGTTAAAATTTAAAACACATTTTAAATGTATGTTTTAGAGTACATTTATAAACAAATTCAGTTTTCTTTATAATTATTTATTCTTAATGCAAATTTTTGTTTGCATTAGGTTACATACACACTTACAATTTTTTTAAAAATGTTATTAAATTGTTGTGGAAATAAATGTAGGTTCACTTGAAGCTACGTTTATGTTGTACTGGAAAACTGACCAAGTTTAAGCCAGGTGACTATTTCCATGTAAGTGATAAACCACAATTCCCTCTTAATTGGAACAACACTGAATACTCATTCTCTACTTTCTATCTGCAAATAGGGTACTGTTTAAATAAAAGCCACCACAAATCTTTATATATTATGCACACCCATACATATTTTGTTTTCATCTGATTCATATAGACACATGAGCAACTGAAAGGCATATCATTAAGCAATGTTTTAAAATTCAATCTATTTTCTGTGGGGAATATCAATATTTTCTAACAATTTGGCTTGTCTTCTATATCAGTTCCTTAGAGAACATTTTTTTTAAACCAGCTGTGAATGTTTGTTCCATACCCATTATTTATTATTAGTGGTGAATCAACCATATTCTCTATTGGGAGGTTAAGAATTGATTTTGGACTTAGTCATTCTAATCAATACAGTGAACCTTCTGGAAAAAAAAATCAAGGCATGCCTTGAAGTTAATAAAAAAATTCACATGATGTTCAGTAGCCTGCTCAGCTGAGCCTACAAAGCTGCAGCTGACATTACATGGAAATGGAGATGTCTCTAAGAACTTTCCATTTATACACTTGCATTGTTTTCTTCATTAACTATTCTCATGCAACAAACATGCTTATTATAGTGGCATTAGATTTTCTTTAATTCTCTGCAGAACAAATCAGTACGCTATAAAATACAAAAGTATATTTTATCATTTCTCCAGGAAATTTTTGTTAGAAGAAAAGAAATTGCATGCAAAATAATTATAATGACTGCATAACATAGACACTCAACTTTTTATCTCCATACTGGTGATAACAAGTGGTTAGCAGAGCCTTTGCACCTTTCCTGGATTGTGAGGCTCTGAGCTTGGTCATTCATGTCCTGGTCATCTCATGGTTAGACTACTGCAATGTGCTCTCCATAGGGCTATACTTGAAGAGAATTCAGAAGCTACAGCTGGTACAAAATACAGCAGTGTGAAGTTTTAGAGACCATAGGGTGGCCACGTAATGCCCTGCTACCAGTCTGTTTCTGGATTCAATTCAAGGTGCTGGTTATTACCTTTCAAGCCCTTAATGGAATGGATTCAGGATACCTGAGGAACTGTCACTCCAATTGGTTTGGCCTGCCCCACTTGCACTGGCAGAAGAGACATGCTGCAGAATCTATCAGTTAAGAAATTATGGCTGGCAGGATCTAAGAAAAAGGCTTTTTCTGCCATTGCTCCTGCCTTCAGTGCATTATACCCCTAGAAGTAAATTCCATCCAAAAACATCCTCTTGGACTTCCATAAGGGCCGAAAAAATTAGCTTTGGCAACTGGCTTTGGGTGCAGAAGAGAATGTCTGATTCTGGACGTGACTAGTAGATTAGATAAGATCTCACCTTCCCCCTGCTTATACTTTGATCTGTTACTAAATTTATTATTTATGTTAAAATTTTGACTGATGTTTTAATGTTCCTTAATTTTAATTGTCTTTATAATTTTATAATTCTGTAAGCCCATCCAGAGTCATTTGATGGTAAGATGGGCAGAATACAAATTTAATGAATAAAATAAGTAAAAAATGAAATGTCAAAAAGATATTTATGACCATTGGCAATATCAAAAAGATCCCATACCAGTTCCCAGTTCATAAGATCTGATTAGGTGGCAAGGTGCTTTCTCAAAATATTTCATTTCATAGTGCACTAAACCAAAGTTGGTAAATAATAAAAGTCTCTGCTCATCTTCCTCCTTGCTATGGTTTAAGAAAAAGAATAATACACAGAATTGATAAATGCTATATCTAAACCCATCAATTTCAGGACATCATTTGCAAAATTTGTTCCTTAAAAATCCCCAATCAATTAAACTTGTTATCAAAATATTCTATGAAATGCGAGACAAAAGTTTTATTGAGTTTTAATGCACACAGGAACTGTAATGAAATTAATAGTTCCATATTCGATCTTCATTTCAAACACTAATTTAAAGTGGAGCAGCATTATAAACATCTATTTACAGTGCAATGTATTTTTTTCTTTTGTTCAATTGTGTCTGATTCTCAGAGACTTCATGGATAAGTCCCTGCAGTTTTCTCGGCAATATTTTTCAGAAGATGTTTGCCATTGCCTCATTCAGTGGTAGCAAAACACAATAGGTAAAAGATGGATTGATATGGTTTAGGCACATTTGCTGTGATTTATGATGTATTGTTAGGATGATGTTTGGATTGCATCAGACCGTAGACACCAGATGAAGAGACTGTAGATTTGAGTGAAGGAAACCAGTGATGTGGGGGCAAGATGACAATGCTGAAAAAGACACAGACATTGAATATGACTGGTAGACCAGAAAAGTCAGCTGGATGTTTAACCCATAAAGAATTAATAGTATAGCTGAGCATGAAAGAGCCAGTAGCAGAAGTCAGTTGAGCCAGTTCTACTGGAGGCAACTGAGGCCAAGTGGGGAAGGACTGGAGTTAAGTGAGTTGCTAGGCTTGGGTGACAGCAAAATTCTGCCAACAGGTTAAAAGATTTCCAGCAATAGAACCAAACCTATCCTCAGTATCAGCACTAAGGAAGTAATTACAACTGAGGTTGTGAGACCAGAAGAGAAAGAGATACCCTAGTTTCAGGACCAGAGTGGCAGGAAAAATGAATTTGTAAGAGTTGCCAGTGATGGAAAATTCTGCTTAGCAGGGTGTTAGAGACAGTGGAAAATAAATAAAACCTTAGTTCCCATATCCCATAGTTGGGACCTGAACTCATAGCAAATTAAATTTGCTATAGGTTAGCCAGTCCTGATTTGAAAACTCAGTGGGAACAAAAATTACTTTAACTTGGGAGGATAAAACTTAATTGTCAAAAAGGTGTAAAAGAAAAACCCATTTCTAGAAACAGGTGATCATACTTTGATATCCAGAGAGAAACGCTTCATTATACACACACTTGTTGCAACAACAACAATAACATCCTTACAGGACTTTGTCTGTGCATTGTCTGAATCTATTCTAATAGTGAAAGCATAAACTAGCATAACGGTAGCATGAGATTCTGTTTTGTTTAGGCATTAAGTTGTCATAGGAAGTTAACATTATTAACATTGTGAAATGTTGGCTCAAAGCTTGAATACGGGATCTTCCCTAGAATTCTGGAATCTCCATATCAAGGATATTGTTTCCAACAGCATTTGGGAATTCAGCAGAGATAATTGTTCTAAAATAGTAAATTCAATGGCTGTAAGATGCTCTTGTTCCATCTAACTCTACCACTGTAACATAGTTTCTTTCATACAGCTACACGTATCTAATATTTTCTATTCTTCTGAAAATATATATCTTTCAGGTAACCCATGAGGATGGAAAAGAATGGACAAGCAAATATGGCTTGAACCCAAACAAAATATAAATATAGGGTTTAAAAGGTTGCTTCTCATTTGAAGGTGATTTTTATTCATTTCCCAATTCATTTCTGAACATTTTTAAAGGCAACATCACTGGTGTCAACTAAGCCTTTGCCTTCTCATAAAGTATATTACTTGCTCCCGGCAATTTTATTTACAAATTTGTCTTATTTCATTGAACTCTTTAATTCTACTCTTCTAGGAAGAATAAAAACTGAACATGATAAAGTTACTGCATCTTACAAATCTTACACTGTTTCCTCAGACTGATTGCAGTCATACCCAATTCTTATGATATAACACTTTTAGTTTCTACCAAAAGTTGGCTAATTTATTAATGTTGAATTTATCCTACTTTCTATACGTGTAAAATAAAGTAAAAAAGCAATATCACTTATCAAATGTAAATTAAGGCAGTTATCCCACTGATTTTCTAATGTTTTTAACTTCTTTACAATCTTGAATGAATAATAGTGAAGAACATATAAAACTCTTTGCTGCCTATCAGTAATTATCCAGAATTTTATAGCCTAGGTATAGTAATGCTTAGTTATTGAAGAACAGAAAATTCATAGTTTTTGAATAATGGAGCACATGTCTTACTCTAAGGTTGATATAGATGGGCAATTATCCATACACTTGGAATTTGAATAATCCTTTAGGACAAGGAAGAGATTTTACTAATAAAACAAAGGCTGTTGGCAGCCACAATTGCTTTTCAGCTGAATGGAGAGTAGCAATGAAGCTCCCCTCTTCCAAGGCTTCATTAGAAATATCTGTGGGCTTATCACTACTTTGCTGGTGGAGCTGAGATGAAAGCACACCCTTAAAGTTGCCAACACCATATTTATATAATTAATATATTTCTTTGCTCTGTGCTGAAACCAAGCAAGCAATCATTAATAAACCTGTATTCAAAGATCTTCTTACTTATGATGTACTTTTATTACCTTTTTAATTTTAACTGAATTCCCATACTACAAGGTATTTGAGCATCTTATATGATACATTATCATGAGAACTTAGGTGTTGAACATCAACTTGTTTTTAAAAGTGTGTGAGTGAATAGGGAAGAGATATATATTATAATATTTATACAATGGTGGGCTTTTATTGATTGACATGTTGTAAACACAAAGTATTCTTTGTCTTTATTTTAAAGTTATCTAACATTAGGAAAAAAGACAGGAAGAAGTAAATCTTGTAAAGAAAGGAAGACAACTGTCACTGACAAAGTAAGAAACAGAAAGAATAATGAAATTAACAGAAACATAAATAAATAAATATGAAATGATAAATAGTCAATAGAACAAGAGTGAGAAGGCATATTGTGATGTTTACTTGTAAAGAAACTGAAGAAAAAGACACGAAAAGAAGTAATGAATCATGAAACATAAATGTACTTTTAGAAGAAATATGAAAAAGAACAATTGAGTCAGAACAAACTATCCATGAATTATTTTCCTAATGCTCAGGCAAAATACATCCAAGTTCGTATTTGCTTTTGTGTCAGCATCCAAAAACAGTTTTTCATTGAAAGAAGGGGAATAATTTTTTTGACGCGCTTCAGATGAGATGTTATTTCTACACTCTAAACTATAGTGTACATAAAATTCTAGCTCCTCCTCAGTGCATTCTTCCTTTTATCACTGCACAAATGTTTAAAGTATGTGGGAAGAAAAAACAATTTATAATACCTTTTCCTTGGATTGCTGTCTGAGGTTCAGGAAGTTTTTGTACATCCATTTTCACATGGGCAAGGGTATATTTTCAAGTGACTGTTTGTAACTTCTGGAAATCCTTTCAAAGGGAGATTAGTAGAGTGGACACCAATGGGCATTCTCTTCTATTTTACCATCTCTCCTTTTTTAACTTATTGACAAAACGTCAGTAATTCAGTCATATACAATCTATGTGATATTCAGTAGATCTGGCTGTCATAGGTACCTTAAAATGTGTCATATTATTTTAATTGGAAGGAACTTGTGCACAAACTTTTACTTTGAAGGAACTTGGTCATAGACTTTTTTCTTCTTGATCTTCTTTAGTGAAGATATATTGACCTTCAGTGGGAACAGACTGATGACATTAACTAGCATATCACTGTGTGTTAATCATTAAAGGTAAAAATTACCCTGCCATTCATGACCGATTCTAGGGTATGGTGCTCATTGCCAAGTTGAAGAGCCCGTGTTCATCCAAGGATGCTTCTGTGGTCATCTGGCTGGCATGACTAGATGCCAAAGGTACATTGACATTGTTAGTTTTCCTCCTGGAGTAGTGGGTACCTATTTATCTACTTGCACTTGCATGCTTTTGGAACTGCTAGGTTGACATGAGTATGTTAATCATAAGAGCAATGCAATGTTGTGTACTGTATTACAGTGTTACAATAATACAACAGAATTATTAACAGTATTATAGTATTAACTTGATTTTAATATTAATTTTGATGTGGCACACAGGGCTCCAGGTAATGTTCCTAATTTAAATCCTGAACTTCCAATGTTGTATTCACTGTGGAGTGTGTTTTTTTCTCACCTCCCTCCTCTCTTGGGCTTGCAGGTATTTTTGGCAGCCAGTAAGAGTGGCTGATGGTTGAACTGAGGAACTGGTGGATCAATGGCAGCAGCAACAGTGCTGGCAGTGGTAGCAGCAGGCAGCAGGCAGCTGCCTAGTATTGGATGACTGCAGGTTGAGTGGCAAGCTGATGAGTGACCAGCGGAGCAGCTACTTAAGCAGCTGGGGATCAAGCTCAGACTGGTGAGCCTCCTAAATGGACACAACACTAATGTGTGGAGTGGTGGGCCCTAGGCAGCAGCGAGCAGCAGTAGTAGTGATAGTGATGACTGGAGGGCTGGTGGAAGACAGCCTTGATTGTAGTGATGAGTGGCCAACTTATAAGTCCAACTAGGTGTCATCTGACAAGACCAGGAGGTCCCATCATTTCCTGGCAAATAGAAGGGGGAAGAAATGGAAGCAGTGACAGAGTTTATTTTCCTGGGCTCCAAGATCAATGCAGATGGTGATTGCAGCCATAAAATTATAAGAGAGTTCCTCCTTGGAAGGAAAACTATTGCAAACCTAGAGAGCATATTAAAAAACAGAGACATCACCTTGCCAACAAAGATCCGTAGAGTCAAGGCTATGGTTTTCCCAGTAGTAATGTATAGCTGTAAGAGTTGGATCATAAGGAAGGCTGAGCATCGAAGAATTGATGCCTTCAAATTGTGGTGCTGCAGAAGACTCCTGAGAGTCCCTTGGACTATAAGGATATCAAATCAGTCAATCCTAATAAATCAGTCCTGATTGTTCATTGGAGCTGAAACTGAAACTCAAGTACTTTGGCCACCTAATGTGAAAAGAGGACTCATTAAAAAAGACCACGATGATGGGAAGACTGAAGGCAAATGGAGAAGGGGACACAGAGGATGAACTAATTAGGTAACTTTGTAGATGGATGGATTTGAGCAAACTCCAGGAGACAATGAAGATAGAGAGGCCTGGTGTGCTGCAGTCCATGGGGTCACGAAAAGTTGGACATGACTGAGCGACTGAATAATAATAGCAATATTTGATATAATTTTAGTTTTTACATTATTATTTAATATAGACTGCATCCTGGATCTCACGTATCAATATTAGTTAGGTTGTTTTACAAATGCATTTTAATTCTGTTTTAAACTTTATTGTTTATAATCTATATTGGTATATGACTGCAATAAACTGAAATTAAATGAACTGAAGTGAACTTCTGTTCTCCAAACTTTCTGTTTTAGTGATACTGCTGGCTCACTTGGTCATAGTAGTTTTTTCTCTTGAAAGTACCATAACAGGCTTTTAGTAATTAAATTAATTTGTTGGTAAAGTTGTTCTTAGATTAGAGGTGGTAGTAGGGCAATAAGATTGTTTTGTTCTGTTTTAAGCTTTGTTGTTTGATCTGAATTTTATTTTTTAGTTGCTTTGAGCAATATTCTGTTTAAAATTTTAAAAATAAGAATTAGCTAAACATAGTTATTCCAAATTATCAGACAGTTTCTAAGGCATAAGAACTCTGTTTTTGACAATGTCCAAGATCTTTTAGCAAACATTCAGTTTAGTTTGTGGGAACACTTTTTCTACTATTTAAATATTTTTTTAGAGTATAATATATAATAATCCAAGATTAATGCTATAGTGAAAAGGTTTGCCAGCTTTTAACCTCTAATTTAGAAGGAAAACTGAATCTATATTGGTTTGAGCTTTCTAAGAAGTTACTATGGGATATTGACATTATTTCAATTCCATCTAGCATACAGTTTAACAGCCACCAAGGAATTGGAAATTATGAAAATAAGCAAACTAATGACATGTTACTAATTGAGAAAAACACAAGCAAATATCATGCTATAGAATATTTTTTTGTGTTAGAGACTTAATTTCAAGATGAAGAACATATTGAAGCTCATCTATGAAACTAAACAGAAATTGACAGATATAGTTATTTAAAGGTTTAGTGCCAAAAAAAGAGATTATTATAATCAATTGCATAGAATTTATTTTAACTGGCTTCTGCTCTTGTTATAAATATAAATAAATTTTGTAGTCATGATGATGTAAAAAGTCTTGGACCATTTGGAAAATAAGAAACAACATTTCTATGTGAGGGGAAATCTTACAATAATGTACAAGAATAAGCAAAAATTAATCCTATTAATTTTAACAACTACACAAGTTTCTCAGAAAATCTGGGATCCTTCTACATATTCCCATAATGCCTGCATTCATATGCTAAGTTCAAATATTTATTATATATGACTTTTCCAGAAACACATTGAGTTTCTCTTCCCCACTGTGAAGCAATGAAGGAACAATGTTCACAGTGTTTAACCCATTGATCTGAATGCTATTTATAATCTTTCTATGTCATCACCTTGGGTAAAGTATATGATCAATTTTCTATCTAGTTTTGATTAGAAGGAAGGTGTCAAATAACTGAATGTTGTTTTTGCAGAAGAAAAGTCAGAATTTGAACAAAACCTGTGTACTGGAGAAGACTATTTAATAATAAGAATGTGTCAAATAACTGAATTGGATTTCAGTTATATACTGCTGAGTTGATTAGTTAAAAAATACTTATATAAAACTTGATTTATGAAATCTAGTTGAGATCATACTGAGAAAAGATCTACAAGTCTAGAGCCATTTCTATCTATTTTTTACCGACCATTTACCTTCCTACCTACCATCTGTCTATCTCAGACAAAATCAATTGGAAACATAACTTAACAATTGTTTGGTTAGAACTTCCACATTGATGACATATGAAATGATTTCTCATGAGCAATTGTTGTCCTGAGACAAAGCATTCCTTTTCTCAAGCATGAGAGGAATCTTATTCAGAACAAAGAATTTATCCTCACATAGAGAAAATTATTCTAGCTGTATGGTGAACTGCAGCACATAGAGAACTTACCACCTAATAACAAATATTACATGGAATTTTGCTTATAGGATTCTGAATGTGTAATGAAATTATGAAAGCTATGAGATGAGATTTGTTTCTAATGTGAAATTAGAAATCTGCGAGCAAAGTTAACATTTAGAAACAGAGTTCACATCTTGCATAATAAGATTTGTTTAACTATTGTGGTTGGCCAGTAATGGGCTACCTCCTAATGTGATTTATAATATAATCAATTGAAGCTCATCCAAAAATTAACAAAACTTGTTAATATTAGGACTTAAGCAGAGCATAATTTATCCTCACCTGATTAGTCTGTACAAATTTCATGCTTAGTTTATTTCTTGAGATCACTATTGACACATGAAAGAAATAGTAAGGTATTTAATGACTTAGTTCACTTTTTTCTCTGTTTACATATATATGATATATTTTTTTACTATTTACACATAGAAAGTCTCATTTAAGCAGCTTCAGAAATCCTTTTGCCTTTGAGCTTTTTACTTCTATTATAGCTTGTAATGAGCAAACAGAGCAATTGCATCATCTGATATCTGTAGAAAAGGGGATAAGCTTGGCAGCATATTAAACATGATGTCTTATATAGATGATCTTTTGGTAGACAGACAGCTGTCAAGTCACTGATAAGATGTACCATCAAGCTATTTCCAGGTGTTGGGGGTCTCTATACTTCTTGCCCTTAAAAAAGTCTAAAAAGGTGACAAAATATGACAAAAGACCACAAACATTTTTAGCCTTGACATCGACCAGAAGATCCCAAAAGTGCTATTCAGCATCCAGCCTGCTCTGAGGTAGTCTGTCTGCTGGCCTTTTGGGTTCTCATTCCCGTGAAGAGCCAGTGTTCATCCTGGGATGCTTCTGTGGTCATGTGGCTGGCATGACTAAAAGGACACTGTTACCTCCCCACTGAAAGGAGTGGTACCTATCTATCTACTCATGCTTGCATGCTTCTGAACCACTAGGTGGGTGGGAGCTGAGGTGGAACAGCAGGAGCTTGCCCTGCTGCGCGTCAATGCCAGGTCTTGAACTCGGGCAGACAACTTTCCAGCTGGCAAGCTGAGGTTTTAACCGCTTGGACCACTGTGACTTTTTAAAGTCTTTTGGGAGTACTTGGCAAAAAGTAGAATATAATTTGATATAATTTATTCTCAATAAAGTATGAGTCTAATATTTTCAAATTCTAAATTCTATTGGCTGGCCATCGACACAGGGTCTTTCAAGAAACAATTGAACAAAACTGCTATTCATTTTTATCCTAATGTAATCTCTCTTTCTTTCTCTTTTAAATTTATATGATGTCCATCTGGCTATCCAAGATGATTCTGGGTGGCTTACAATGTAATAAAAAATAGAAATATTTTTTATAGTTAGAGCCGTATTGGTGTTGTGGTTAAAGCACAAGGCTACAAACTTGAAGACTGTAGGCAGAAAGCCAGCTGGATGACCTTGGGCCAGTTACTTTTTTTCACACCTAGAAAGGAGACAGTGGCAAACTACTTCTGAAAAGCACTGCTAAGAAATGTTAAGACTTGCCCACACAGTCTCCCAAAATCAGACATGATTAAATGGAATAAAAATAAAGTAATTACTGTCTGGCAATGAAGAATCTTTCTGTAAACTGTAGTTTCATGCAAACAATCATGTACTATAAGTTTCAATACATCATGATTTTAAAGTTATAACTCAATAGATAACAAATCATGAGAATTTCCTGCATACTTCCAATTGAAAATATAAGGAAAGTGTTACTTTCAACAAAAGGAATGTACAATCTATAGCCTTGTGTGAAATTCTGCCATGCTTCTCCAAACTATTTTTCTTTTCTTCAAAAAAAATTCTGAAATTTTTCAGATGTCTTGCCTGGGAGAGGAATTTCAAGTTCACTTTCAGTGTGACTTTTTGTAGTGAAATTCTGTGACAGCCTAGTAAAGAAAAGATCCACCTTGTAGATTTTACTGTTACCCAATTTATTTTTAATTATGCTTTAGGCAAAAAAAATCTCAGTACTGACTTATTAAAAAATAAATATTTTTTCATCTTTTAAAACATTGTAAAATCTCCATATAGCTCTTTCCTATTAGTAAAAGACTATAAGAAAATACATCCAGAAAATATGGTATTTTGCCACAAAGGCAAACAGGTACATTTTAAAACTGTTTTTAACCAGGACATATGTTAACAACAAAATTTCATTTACACTTGGTGTTTTAATGTGGAGATGTGAATTTTCTACGTGACATACTACAGTTCTGTCTCTAAAAAATCTGAGAAATCATCTGAAGCCATGAAAAGAATAAATCATTTGGAAGAATTCATCACTGCCTATAGCTTAGTATTTAGACTGTTCTCTGAACGCAGTATGGAACACAGTCTCAGTACAATTTACACATTATGTAAAGTGTTATTTTTTATCCTAAAATGCTTGCAAGAGAGCTGTAAACTAAATGCCACAATAATATTTCTAGCAAAGGAATTTTGGCAGAAGCCGAATTACAAATGCCTTAAGATCTGCATCCATTAATAGACACTTTTTTCACTTCAGTTATGATTTGTAATGGTTAGAAATGATGCTTTATGGAGAAAATTAGTAAATCATTTGTCCATCCTATTAAATTAATTGTCTAGTGGAATACAAATATATATTAAAGATATTCTGCTTTTTCTGGGCACAAGTTCTTTCTGACATATAAATTGAAAGCAGATGATAATCACTTTATTTTGGATGGCAAGGATGTCTCCCTTAGAGTTTGCTAACTACTTTTTGGAGTGAATTTTTCATTAAAATCTTTCTGAAATCAAATTACAATGTTACAAGCCATTATGCAACCCTCTTCACCATTCTAGGAACACTGCACGTTTATTTGCTTGGTTGTTAGAAGACACAGTAGGACATGCTTCAAATATATTTTCTGCATACAGTGAAGGTATGTGAATTCCTGCTGATTATTACAAATGATAGCGATGCCTTTTTACCTACAGCCAAGCAATCTATTTTATCATCCTTGGGTATCTCAGTCCATTATTATCTGCAAGTCTTTTTAGTGGTATCAGTGTCTGAGTAAAACTACAATAAAATTATAGCCTGAAGCATGCTTTAGGTAAAATGTTAATTTTCATTCTAATAAGCCATCAAATGAGAGAGAGAGAGAGAGAGAGAGAGAGACTACTATCTATAGTATAGATATTAATGACAGTAATAAACTTATAGTGTAATGCTATATGTGCCTATGTGGATAAGTCCAGCTATGTTCAGTGAAGCTAATAATTGAGTGTAGGATTAAAATTTATTTTCATACTTTGTCCCAATCAAGTATTTATTCCAAAATTTAAAAAGCAACTGCATTACTGCATTTGAGAAACACATTGTTTGTTGACTAATATCTTTTATCACATTTGAAATTATATGACATCAAATATCATTCTTTGTATTATTTTCTAAAACTGGGACCAGAGAAACTGAGATGCTCTTATCCAGAAATTTTTAATTTAACACAATTCAAATGTTATTTGTAAGGTGTTATTTGGATCAGTTATAAATTAAGACTATTGGCCTGACACCCTGGGTGCATTTATACCTATCCCCTTGGTTCAGATTTTGCCATGTTTGCCATTTGTGACAAACTACAAATGAAGTTTCTAGCTGGGTTCAACTGAGTGTGAATAATACCTTTTCTTACTATGAATCATACCTTATTAAAAACCACAAAGATAATTATGTGCATTGATTCCAGTACAGAGAGGCCACACATGATATAGAGATATTAGAAATAAAGATAGCTAGAGGTAAAAACAAATAGAGATAGATAGAGACAGAGAAAAAACTGGATCAGCATGCATAGACCCTTCTCCCTTCCATTATTGATCCAAGGAATACATGAAGTTAGAACTGACCTTGTTTCCCAAAGCGAACATATCAAGTAAACAATGGAATCATAACAATATTCTTGGGAAAAGTTACTAAAGTCTACCAGTTATGGTCAATTTAAGTAACCTCTTAAATAAGAGATTACATGTCTCTGAATCACTGGGTAACAATTTTTTTTCAAAAAGTTTTGATTTCTGAAAAAGTTTTGGTGCTTTTGATAGATTAAATGTCTATACCACACAGGAATCTTTAGAAATAACAAATTAATAACAATAATGTATTCAATTGCATAATATTTCCAACAAGGTACATGACTTCCACAGGGTTAAAAGTGTTTTGCTGCTGATTTTTGTTTGTACTCAGTATCCAATTCATCTCACTGCAGCGTTCAGCAATAGTCAGTCAGCACTGTTGGATTCCAGTTGCCCTGATACCATTTTCCCATTGTAGCAATGTCCTATTTTTCACCTTGTTCGTCTCTGACTGCACCTAGATTTTCAAGAACGAAGTCAAGTGTGAATGCAGAAAACGAATCTTCAATGACATATTGCACTCCATGGTCTTGAATGTGTAAGAAGTTTGTCAACCAGCAGAATGTACTTTGGTACTCTGTAGTTGCCAAGAAAATTCTCAACAATATGTTTGAATGCTTTTCAGGCAATTTTCTCTGGTCCATTAACAGATCCTCAAACTGCTTGTCACTGATGACATATCTGATCTATGGACCAAAAAATTCCTTCCTTATTCATGTGCCACATTTTTCTGTCCTGGAATCAAATACTTTCAGAGTGGCCATTCCTTTTTAATGTAATTCATCTCTCTTGCTTGACTGTCCCATTTGCATATGTAACAACAGTACTTGATCTATCAAAGCTGCATCCTAAGCAGCACGGCACATCTTTTAGATCGCCACACATATTTTAGTTGTACTTGGTATACTGGATGTGCTTAAACAACGAATCCATGTTTTGTATGCTTCTTTCATCTGAGCATAGCCAACAGGTACTGAAGAGTGTTTCCACAAACAGAAGATTTCTATAAAATGACATGTGATAAGTTAAATTACAAGTTATTTTCATGATTAGCAGCCAAAAATCTATACGATACACCCAAAACTGTTCAAGAAACAAAATCTTTGTTGTCCAGTGATACCAATGACTGAGATATTTAAGTAGATAGCAATCTTCTAGTTTGTCACTATGCAATACGTTTCTTTATGGACTTTTGTTTTATCTAAGAGGACCTTCTGTTTCTTTAGGATTTTCGAAACAATGTTTTAAAAATAATGCTACAGCTTGTGTTACAACTTTTAGTTCAGAAATATCATTTATGTTTTATTTCTCATCCTCTGTCTTATCCTTATAGGGAGTATTGGAAGTGAATCTGTGCAAAATCACATCTGGATTTAGAGAGATAGCAATAAGGGAAGGAGTGTTCTTCATAGTATTGCCCTGTAATAACTTTCTAATACGTGCCATATTTTGAATGCTTTTCTCATATATATGCCTAAAATTGTGCAGTATTGGCAATTCATGGGAAACAATGTTTTGGGATATGCTGACAATGGATTCAGATCAAATTGGAAACTTTATTACAGATTTGGCTAAAATGTATTAAAGACAAGACTGTTCAGATCAGCTCAACATGTCTTCATGTTGTTGATGTTCAATCGCACAGTCAGGTCCAACTCTTCACACTCTATGGACCACAGCAAGTCAGATCTCCCTGCCCTGCATTGCCTCCCAGAGTCTGCCCAAATCGACACCCATCATGTCTATAATGCTATCTAACCAACTTATCCTCTGCTGTCTCCTTCTCCTTTTGCCTTCAATCTTTCCCAACATCACCATCTTTTTGCATTAGGTGATGAAGTATTTGAGCTTCAGCTTCAGTATCTGTCCCTCCAATGAGCAATCAGGGTTGATTTCCTATAGGTATGATCTCCTTGCAGTCCAAGGAACTCTCAAGGGTCTTTTCCAGCACCACAGTTCAAAGTCATTGATTATTTGGCACTTAGCCTTTCTTATTGTCCAACTCTCACAGCCAGACATCACTACTGGGAAAATCATAGCTTTGACTATATGGACCTTTGTTGGTAAGGTGATGTCTCTGGTTTTTAATGTGCTCTCTAGCTTTGCCATAGCTTTCCGCCCAAGGAGCAAGCAACTTTTAATTTTATGGCTACAGTCACAATCTGCAGTGATCTTGGAACCCAAGAAGGTAAAACCTGTTACTGATTCATTTCTTCCCAGATTCCAACTTAAAATCAAACTAGAGAGTTTGGTATGAAGACAGAAAAATTTATTTAACGTTTTTGCAAAGACAGTGCACCAAGTACTCGCAGGTACAGTGGACACACTTAACAAGAGAACTTCCATACAATTATACCCTGTTCCTGGCTGGACACCGCCTCCTCCCTTTCTCCATTGGACACTCACTTTGGAACCTACAACTTATCCAAGCCACCTAGGAAGTCTCATCTTAGTTTACATCTCCCACTACTCTAATTCTCTTTCCCCCTACCCTTATTTGTATTTTTCCTTTTTTGGTTTTATCTGTGTAGCTTCCTTCTAGTCTACATGTCTAAGATTGCCCATGATTTATTTGATCAGGGTCTTCTGTCAAGTCACTAGGTTTAGTTGACCTGTAATTTATCTGCTTGGGAAAGGTTGTAAAGTTTGTGTAGAGAG